>JAQIWN010002904.1:0-14397 GCA_034699025.1 Entomobrya cf. arborea Gr-Col-00668
CCATTGTCTTTGACAGATGACAAAGCGAAGGGCTCCCAATCTAATTACGTATTCAGCGTGGGTGCATTGGCGGTACCCTTTGTAATTTACCGTACGCACGTTAAACTTATGGAGACTGGTTATAATTATTTTATACTTAACTACTAACAACAACAACAACTTGCTTTTTAGTGCATATTTTTCTCATTTTTAATCATTTTGGTCCGGCCAAAAATTTAGTACGGCCCGGAGACGAGTGTCCATCACTTTCCATGCCAGGATGGGGCCTGCTCACATGCAATCTGTAAAACGTTAGCAAACAGAACCAGTTGTTTAAAAGTTGTTTATGCTGCTGTGCCATATCACAGCGGGAGCCTAGCACAATATCTTCATCATCCGCGAACATTATCTTCGCTATATGGCTAGCAAGAAACATGCATTATGACAAACCCTTTTGTTTTGGCTAGTTTAATATTGTTTTTTGTAATGCTGGTAGGCAGTTGTGCAAGCTAAAAAAACAAATATAAAAGCAAGTAGGTGGTGCACTTTTCTCTGTCCACATATGAACTTCCAGAAGGCTTTCACATGAAATTATGAGAAAATTATGGTACCTCTCAGAGGGAAAGCATTTGACGAGTTTAGTGCTATAATATGTCAGATTATCGTTACTAGGTCTATTTTCAAGAAAGAAATCAATATTTAAAACGAATGTATGAAGGTGGCTGCATAGCAAAATTAATTGTTCATAATTAATTGCGATGGGCAGACAAAATTACCCTATCAACATAAAGATAAACTATCGTTACGTAACCTGACATAGTGTAGCACTCAAACCGTCATTTGCAAAAGAATATAATATATTTGCATATGTAACGAAATTAGGTACATGATACACCAGTACTGAAATTTAGTGATGCGCCATAATAAACTCAATCTCTTCCTTTTATGAACAGTACTAGATGTTTTTTAACAATGCATAAAAAGGGATACACATGATTTATATGATAAAAAAGCATTAAGCCAAATTAAATCCTTTCTCCGCAAACTTCTGATATTCTAAGGCAATTCAAAAAAATGGGCTCGATAAGAACCCTTCTGTTTTTTTTGAAATCAGACAAACTGGCATTTTCATAAAATATTGATTATATTTTGCACAAAATGCTGCATATAATCTGACTGCAATGTACAAGATTATAGCCATTACTATGCTTTCACATTCATTAATAATTTCACATTGCCAAAAAGGAAACCGCAAGCTATTTTCCTAAGACACAACCAAGCTTCGAAGGTTTCATTAATATTTTATTAAACTGCAGCATTCTGCAAGGCACTCTGCTGTTCACACCATTATTTACCAATTTTATTTTACAACACTAACAGACATACATATGGTACAATAAAATTCGCATGAAGGTAAAGCTACATGTTAAAATTGTGCAAGTCTTCAATATAACTTGTGCTTTAGTATTACACGAGTTTTGCATTTCGCCATTTTTAATAAACCACTTTTCCCAAATTATCATTTGCTCATACTAGTGGAAAAATTCTTCATGAAAATACTAAATGCAGAAATTCATAATTATCTTTCAAGCACAAATAAGGTGTTAACATAAACGAGTTCCACCAATTCTTTGTTCAAACTATGATTAACGATGAGTTAGCGCTTCGCTACTTGTTGGCTCTTATTTTTCTTGCCAAATAATGTACATTTATCTTATTGTTCTTTTTCAAAGTATAAGGTTACGAGTACATAAGAGTTAGACTCAATCAGTACTGATAATTTGAAAAAAAATAGGAAGGACAGAAAAACTGGAATTTGTAATTTTTCAATTCTATATCCCATCGGCCAAACTCAAAACTACACACACGGTAGGGTAAAAAAAAATAGTAAACAATTGCACTACATAACGTGTCAACGATATTCCTACACTGCTCCGAAACAATTTCTTGTTCCTCGAATACAAGCAGAAGCACCGTGGAAGAAAATCGTCGTAAATCGAAATCGTTGTGATATTTCTGGTTTTTATGGTGAAGATGGGATGAGAAGCGGAAAGAAAGAGCAAAAAGAAAATAGTTTCTGGTTCCGACAAGTAACCAGTGCATGAAGATGAAAGTAAATTGAATGGGTAAAATGACGGTTGTGTGTGCCTATGTATATATGAAATTGTGCTTATGGCTAAATTCATCATATTATGTATATAGTAGTGAATAGGCATAAAATAAGCATCAGGCACATCCATATAAATTTATCCATTACCCTTAGGAGTAATATTATGACTGCTGCGTGTATACTTGCTTGCCAGGGCAGGAGTTCACCACTGACTGAATACTGAATCTCCATTTGTAATAAAGCAAACAAACTGGCAAAACAATAAGAAATGGGATATGCCATTCGCCATCGGTTAGCTAGTTCTGTATTTGCACAACATTGTTCTCTTTTCCTCTTCCATTTGTGCCATTCATCATGTCCCTTGTTTTTGCCAATGATCCTTGAAGTGGTTTTCTTTTTCCTGCGAGCACTTTTCCTCCTTTCCTACACACACAAACACACTTGTGTTGTGTTTGCTTGCCTAAATAATACATCATTACAAAACTAAGGGTTAAATGTGTGGCCAAGTGGAGAGGAGAGACCGATTACATTTTCTGCACAAACCAACTTAAATTGTAAGATAAGAAATTGCTGAGTTAACCAGGATGACGATGGTAAAACGACAGCTTGTTTAATGGGAAATTTCCATCATTTCACTGAAAAAATATTGTACCATACACAAATAAAATTAAAGCCTATTCTTCTATGCATGCCTTTAGCAAAACATGTGGGTTTTTCAATTAAATCTCAGACTTTTACGACTCCCATTATTGCATGTAGCGTGCCTTTTTATTCATTCGTAGATCATTGTCAACTTTATTTCAATCATGTTGGACAAGTCACAAGTTGTATAAATTTTACTACTTTAATTCCGTCTCATTTCACAATCTTACATTTAAAAAAACATCATGCAAATTTTCTATTACACCAATGTATGGAAATGTTCCGTTCAACAACACAACTAGGAAAACGTTCAGGGTATTCACTTGATTTATTCATTTGATTTTATCTGTGCATTTCTACAAGTATTATAAAATTAGTGCAGATATATTGCTGTGCAGCGGCACATAAAACGTTACATTTCCGTAAATTCCACTTGTTTTTGAAACGCGTGAGTTGTGATCTTAGACAAACACAGAGGTATCAACATATATAGACACACATATTATATAATTACAGAATACAGTACACACAAGTGACGTATATAATGTACACAAGTAGATAAAAAAAGATTAGCAGTTTAGTGTAGCCACGCACAATGCAGAAAACAAGGTAAACAGCACACTCGAAAAGGAATCCTAAACGTCTCGCTTTTCATGAGGTCATTTCATCTCCTTGTTGTAATTGTATAGGGAGAAATTGGAAACCGCAATCATCAATTGAATATCGACGACAACAATGAATGGGATTTTCATCATGTGTACAAAAGTCACGTCGTTATACCCATCGGATTCGAAATTTGGATCGTCTTCTTTTCTGTGCTGTGTAGTGGCACCACAGCTACAGTGATCCACGAAGATGTACAATCTCCCTTGCTTTATCTTTCTCGTACAATGGCTGTAGTACAACAATATAATGACATTTCTCAATAGGTTTTTATTTCAATCCCATCCTTTTTGCCAAAAAAAGAAAGTTTTGATCCACCTAATTCCTTCTGATTTTCATTTTATGTCATCCATCCACCAACCACCACTGTCTCTGTCATCCTCATTCAGTCGGCCTACGATACGACATTCTATGAAAAAGTCCCAAAATGTTATTACACAGCAACCTCTGCTCTGACTTATGTGCTATTATTCCAATATTCGGATAGTTTCTTTGCAACCCATATCTCCTTTGTACATACGTTACACATGAAACCAATAAAAGGCATACATTTTTTATACGAAAGGGCTTCTCTTCTTCTCAGAGAGAGATACTTTATAAGAAAGCACTTAAAAGGGAACAATATGTATTTCCTGAATTCTTACTGGATTTTTAAGGCATGAACATGACACAGAGTCATACGCAACTACAGCAGTTCAACAGCCTTGTAGACTAAACAGTCAATAGTTTTTTGGTGCTTGTAGCCTACGTAGAAAGACTGCAACAGAGTAATCATTAAATATGAGTCCCATGGCCCATGATCTGTTTTCGTATTCTGTTGCTTCCTTTATTACACGGAACAGGAACTTTCACATGATATCATATACATATAGGTATGATCCTCAATTCTCATAGTCGTCATACGTGCATTAAGATTCAAGTTTGTTTTGTTGTTGAAGCTACTTATTTTGCCAAGTATACATACATATTTATGTTTCTACTTTTTTTGTGATTCCAAGAATATTTTACTTAAAAGAAAGTATACGTAAGATTGAGAGCTATAGTATCTTTTTTATAATGCGATGCATGTATGTAGGGTTGGGAGGCAGTATCAGCAACAGTGGTAAAAGAATTTCGGTCCACAACATGATGATGTGATGAGGAGACAGAAAAGACAATAGGGAGAAAGAAATATTACAGATATTTATGCCCTTCAGACCAGACCCAGAATATCGTTAAGATATATACATGATTCAAAAGAACAACACAACAGCATACGTAATACGTATACACAACCTCTTTTAAAAAACTCACTACCGGATATATGGAGCCATTCATATGCGTACACAGTATGCAGTCAGGTCACATTCTGCTGAAACTCAAGAAGAGCCAATTTTTGATAGGATGATGTAACCACCAAAGTTTGAGAAAAGACGCCACCATCAACCAACCAGCCAGCAATGTAAGTTAGCAACAGCAGCAATTCAGTTAGAAAAGGGATTGTTGCCTTTACCGTTAGCTTTGCATGTCTTCTGTTGGCTGTTACATTACTTTGACATTCTCTGATCATCGCCATCATACCGAATGTGGAAAAGGAAGAAAAAACGAGTGAATGAAAGAAGACTTCAGTGGAAAGCAAAGGAACAATGGAATTTTCCTTCCTGATCTTTTCATCTGAAGCGATTTCATTACACAACAGAAAAAACGAGCGCTGGGGACACACGATCCTTTTTTCAGCTTGTCAGACATTCAATGTAGTATTCTTTGTCAAAGTATATTTGTTTGCCTATACTTTACCCTCTCTACTCTTATCTATTTAATTTAAAGCCAAGGAAAAAATGCCGATGCTACCATACTTCTATGGATGTAGAGTAGAAAAACGTTGTCAATATATCTACGACACACACAAAGCGGTCTTGGCAAAAAAAGGCAGCTTGCCAAGAAAAATGTAAAAGTTTCCTTTAAAAGTTAGGAGTACTTTCCCCACACAATATATACATCTATATAGAAAATGAAACATCCAAATGCATATTTTCATATAGCAGAGCTGATTGAGAGAATGTAATTCGCGCTATTGGTATGCTGTGTGATAACAATTGCGGTGGATAACTCGTTTTACATTGACACAAAAACTAAAAAGCAAATATAAAATTCCTTGTTTAGATATTTTTGTAGAAATAGTGTAATTTTAGAATTACATTAAATTAAATTGAAACTAGCAAGTTATCAGGTCAAAAAAAATAACTTTTAGTGTACAAAATCTACAGAGAAAGTTGGAACCTAAGAATCATAATGAGCTTTTTCTAGAGACGCAACCCACCATCCTCCACTTGTGCATTTTCATCGAAAAAGAAAATCAACAAGCACCACACCACAACATACGCATACATACATACATTTGTACGACATGTACTAAACCCAGGCTTACTAATGACACATATATGCATCCGAATTCGGAATAAACATTCCTGGAAAGTTTCCTAGTGGGGATAACTTATAATTTTAGTTTACTCTGACTCTATATTTTGTGTAAACGCAGACAAACACAAGAAGCAAACAAGCGCAGCGTCCAAACCAAACCTTTGAGTACTACGGCAGAGCTAGAAAAAAATTGCTCGAATTAGGTTTCTGTTTGTTTTTAAATATTTTGTTCATCGTCCGTTTATAATGAATGGAAATACATAGTGCACTAGGCAAAAATGGTCCCACTTCATTTTTTTTAAATTACAAGGCGGAAAATAACAAAACTGAATGAGGACTACAAAAACTCAAAAGAAAACATGTATAGTATATGCTGCCTGACCTCTTAGTCTGTTGTGTTACTCGAAGTTATTTTGTTTTTCCTGCTTATTCACTCAGCCTCCCTTTACATAGTACACAAATATTCTACAACAAACATTTTTTTTAGACATCTGAAGCCTAAACAGAGAAGGAAAGGAGTATTCAACTGGGAATGGACGAGTAACGAAAACATTCAGTTTTCAGGTCTACCGGAAAAAAAGTTTCCCTTCTGCTGTCGGGGTATTTGTTTATAGAGTCTGAAATGTGTGCAGTTCATCGACATGTATAAATGTACAACATAATTTTGAAACTTGTACATTCTATTTTTTGCTCTCTTCTTTATTTATTGTGCGCCCATTATGTGCACTGTGCAAAGACCACATTAACACATTCTAACGACTTAATGATGTATGCACTTTAGAACAATCCGAAGTCGAAGAAAACCATTTTAAGTCTATTTTCTTCTTAGACATACTGCAGATCCCTCTCAAAATAACACGAGAAAATTGTCTTGCTGTATTTTTGAAACTAAATTTATTTTTCAAGCACAATAACCCTTAGTTCATTAAATTGTCATTTTATGTAATCTCTTTTTAGGTAAATGTCTCTTGTCTCAACTTTTTCATTGTAAGAATAAAAAGATAAAACAGTTAGTGTTGAAATATAAGAAACACACAAATCCACACAGCATTATTAACCTTTTACACATATAATATGCGAAATGTCAAATAATCCCGGTGTTCTATTTCCTACTATAATAATCACTACCACGGTGAATTGACAAGCGAGTCATCGGCATTACTAGAATAATATTTAAATGCGTTTTACATTGAAATCCTCGTCATAATATTATGCCTTTGCCTTACAAATTTCAAGTTCTCTAAACTCCAAAAACAAAGATTATTTCCAGACAATTCTCGAATATGCTATTCTGTCTGTACAAGTATATTTTTTACTAGCTATATACTAAAAGAGCTTGCGGTAACGCTCTCAGTATATTACAAAGTGCCGTTTCAAACACTTTTTTACTGTCGTGTTATCTTTTTTCATACCATTTAAAGATGATGACGCTGCTTGGTTGTAGTCGTAGTGCCAGTTCAACGGAATTTGTGATGTAAAACTAACCAGACTCGTAGAAACTACAATTTCGACTAATTACCATAAAATATTGTAGTGTTGAATACGCAGCAACCTTTAAAAAATTCATTGGATGGTCGATATAATATGTACATGTGTGTGCCTAATAACTATAAAATGCAACTTTCGTAGAGGAATAATTTCGTATGTATAGGAATAAGCAAGTAAAAGCGAAACCGCAACTTATGGGATCGCATATTTGTTCTGCCTAATGTGAACCAAATGAAACGAATTTATTTTTGTACAAATACAATATTAATACAAAGTGGTTAGTTTTTCCATCCTACAGCTTTTTGGAAAATGTACCGCAACCCAACACTAGCAACCAATAAAAAAGCTTATTCATTTCCACAGTAGTAAAAGTAGCAGTAGGTACTCTCTGTTTTTTGTGTTGTATAAAAGTTGACAGCTTGTTAGGAAAAGTAGAGTAAACAAGCGCCCAATTTTTTCTGCTACAGATTAATAATTTGAACCAATAAAATATCATGGCTTGTTACGCGACTTTCTCTTCTGTACATCCAAAACATTGTTTTGCCAGTGTTATTCGTGTAATTTCTAATTCTAATAAGTGTAATTGTTCCCATCATTTACAAAATAACATATTAAGCGCTTGGTTCATATTAAACACGTTTTTCAGCTTTTGTTTTAAAATACATTTACTGTCTGCCCGTTGAACTTTTCTTCATTTATGATCGAATTTATTTTCAAAATTATTTCACAAAAATCTTCTTTTTATTTAAATTAGCCCACTCAGATACACAGCATCAAACGCAGAACACAAATCCATACACGAACGAATGGCTCTCCACAAAGGCTTCAATCTAACTCTAATACTGGTACAGTCATTAGGTTCTGCAAACTTGAACCAACCCAGCAATTCTATATTCTTACTTAAGCTAGCGCTGTTTTTTTTCTTTCCAGCATTTACTTCATCTTCACATTAATCAATAGCTAAATGGAGCTTTTGTATAGTAAGCTGAATAGAAGGAAAGAAAAAAATATCTTTGATCAAAGAGCATTGCCAGCCCAGTCTTTTTTAATATTTATCTAACAAGCCCAAAAAATCCCAACTAGTAACAATGAATGGATCATCATCATCAGCAAATCGTCTGTGCGTAGTATGCACTGGTTGAGTGGTTATAGAATTCTGCCAGAAAGCAAACCACAGTCTCCCACGGAAAGAAAGGAATCGAGCTTAAGAGAAAGCACTTGCACCACCATACCACTGAAAGTACACCGAAGAGCTTGAGACCCTCTAGCACAACGACCATGTATGCAATGTATGTACATATTACACATCTGTCTGGATATATCCGACTAACGCTTTGTTAGACTTCACAAGCATTTCTTTCTGTACCTTTCTTGCAGGCAGACAGTAGTAATCGAATAGATGGATGAGCAAACGTTTAGTTGGCGGATGGAGGTTCGAAGAGAATGGGAAGAAGAGCATTAACCCATTACTCTCAGCTTTTGTAGTAAGGTCAAGCAACTGCTAAGTGAAGAACAAAAAACTGCCTGCTATAATCAAAGCACGCAATTTTTCTAGCTTTACATTCATCTATTTTTATTGATAGTCAATACAGTCATAGAGAAGAGCAGCAAGTAAGATAGGAGAAGGATCATGCCTTACAGGAATGATTCAGAATGTACAGCATATAAAGCATACTTTGTCTCTACACTCAATTCATCATTTGTTCCTTGATCAGAAAAATAATAAATAGACAACCAATAAAGTTTAAGCAACGAAATATGTACTTACGAAGTTCGAAAGCTTCTGTGCACCACCAACACAAATTCGTAAAAGACTCTGCTAGATTAAATTTATACATCCTTTTTCTTTTACGTCTTGCCTTTGAGTCGGCATACTGCTATGTGAAAGTATTCTCACTTGTCGGATATTCCCCAAATTTATTTCATCCTTTTTAGCAAGTAGAATACTACGCTGACAGTGGACTAAAATATTAAAGAATTTTTGTTCATAAATCCCTTCTACTTTATGAAACTGTGCCTCTGCCTCTACTCTAAACATTCCATACGAAATGAAAGTTTAAATTTCAAACATGCAACGATCATAAATCAAAATGAATTCTCTATTTAGCAACCATTTCTATCTCTCCTAATAATAAATCTACCTGCTGAGGTATCATGCATTTTTTACCATTTGCATTCCTGGTGAAAATGTTGCTGCTTTCATTGGGATTATGGTGGAATACGGCTAGTGTTCGAAAAAATAACCTAATAATAATGTTCCCTTAAATTTAGCCCAACCCAATGTAAATTCATATTTTAACATTCTAGACTTGTTTTGGGAAGTCAGGAAAGTAAAGGTCCAAGAATCGCTTTAAATAAATCGAAAGTAAAAATATTTGAAGTCATGTCACAAAATTTTACATGAGTTTCTTTTTGTACATCATTTAGCTAACTTCGCCAAGCAAACTTCTACTTTGTTTTGAAATGAGATGAAAACCCAACAACATAATGTCATCTGTTGATGGATATTTCTGGAACATTTCATGCACATTGAAGTAGTAAATTTAAAAGGTAATTTATTGAACTACCACATGACTCTTCTGAAAATTCTCAGAATAAACAAATAAAATTAGAATCATCAGAAAAATTTCTAGAGAAATTGATCGATTTTTTTTATATAAAACATAATTCAGCCTACACTCGGACTCTCAACTCCACATACGAATACTTTTAAATTAATGTTTTTATGGATTTCTTTGAAAGCCGAAGTTAAGAATATTGTGTACAAGTATGTACGTGTGTGTATGTATAAAAATGACATCGAAGAGAAATGAAAAGTATGCGTGTAAAACTTCTTTACACTAAAATGAAAGCTTAATAATTTCACGGGATCCTGATATATGCTTTTTGTAAGGCCAGATGTTAAATGGGAAAAATTATTCTCAAGAGCTCGACAAGTCTCTGGTAAAAGTTGCCTGATTTTACATTAATGATATAGTTCTACTAGTAATAAGTAATAATAGAGCATATTACAACAAAAGCCGGCATATCAACTACTCCTACACGTTAATCATTTTCTCTAGAGAACTTTGACACTTTTCTTGCTGCTTCTCGTCAAGTGATATTAGCTTCTCTGTATGCTAGCCACTCTAATATCTAAAGCAGACCACCAGACATGTCACTGTTTCATGTTAATCCAGTCAGTACACCATGAGCACACCATCAAAGGATTCAAAAAGAAATGTTACCTTTTGAGATTGCATACTATTTACTTGTACCATATATTAATCTCCAAAGGGCTACACACACACATTACTGAACTGACTGTGGTCACATATTATGTATGTATCAAAATGGATCCTACTCATCTCCTGCAAGGTAAGAATTCTGTGATTCTCTACTATTACGAAGCAATGATTGTTTGCTTTTTAATGTAAAGAGTAGAAGCAGTAGAGCCCAAAAAGCCCAAATAACCGAAAGTAAGAGTGGCGGCAGTGGTGGCACAGCTAATTTTTATGGTTCGTGGTAACATCCGCATTGGATGAAAGAAAATGAAGAAATCGATATTTCATCCTTTCCCTTTTGCTCACGTTAGAGTAGAGCTAGATGAAGGTAAGCTAAGCTACTTTATTCCATTGTTTTATATGGTGCGCCGTGTGAGCAAAGTAATAATGCCATTAGGAGTAGCATAGAACTTGATGATGTAACAATAGATTCATAGAGTTGTTTGCTGTTGCTTCGCATGCATTTCTCTTCTTACCTGCCGTATATCGCGTTGAGTGTGGTAAGCCACCACCAGGTCTACCACTATGACTATGGCTATAGTCTGGAGTTGTACGTTGGCGTGGCATGGAGCCATACCAGTTTTGTTGATCACCCGCTCTACCAAGTGTTATCCTATGATCACTTCCAGTTCTTGGAATCCGCATTCTTGAAGGACCATTCTGCTTGCTAGGTCGTGGACCTGTGTGGAACGTGTGAACTTTCTCTGCAAGCGACTCCAAGGTCTTTGGATAGGCTCGGTCGAATGGCTGAAAGTGTTGTGGTACGATGGATGACCTTGGCTGCTCTGTTATTACTGGGGGTGGAGGACGATACGACACAGACGCTGTGGAAGGCTCACTGGGGTCATCCCTTCTGTACCAGTCGTATGGTTGATAACCGGACTGCTGGGATGAAGGCCTTGGTGGTGGCTCAGGTCTGCTGTCGTAGTAATCCCCGTAAGGACCACCACGACGGTGTGGAGGCTGGGGTGTTTCGATTCGGCTGAAAATAAATGCATACAATTCACATTCATATAAATGATCCTTTCCAGGCTTGACAATAATTGCAAAGGTGAAAGCAAAATAAGGGAATAGTATAAATTGTTACCTGTAATCATCATGCCTACTCGGAACTCTGGTGTAATCTGTAACATCCGGAAGCTGCTGCATCCCTACAGTGGCGTACGGTTGATATGACATGTGTCTTGGAAGCGACTGGATAGAAGGTTGTTGATTAGCATGATGGTAACCCGATAGACCCTGTTGCTGCTGTAAAGCTGTCAGCGTCCCAGCTCTAGGTCCCATCTGAGCTTGAGCACCAAATAATCTTTGCCCAGGTGTTTGATGCAACTGCGGTGTGGTAGGGGCCCGCCCCCTTCCTATGCCAGGATAACCCAAGGAATGATGCAGTTGACCTGGACCAGGTGAGGGGCCACGGGTTCCGTAAGGAGTACCGATGGTCCCATACTGCCCCATCATACCATGTCCGTTTTCTTCATTAATTTCGTCCAGGTGGTGGTGTCCGTCATCATGTTCAAGTTCTTTCTTGATGACCACAACAGGTTTCGAATCAGATCTCAACATGGACTGACTATGCGACAACATTCGACCTTTCCTCTGGCGAATCGTAAGCACCAGTCGTCGAGGAATTGACATAAGAATCACAACGTCATCCAGGCTCATGTGCGTCACATCCACTAAATTCACCGCTAAAATCTCATCCCCAACACCCAGGCAGCCACTATTGAATACAGCGCTTTCTATTGCGATCCTTGAGATAAATACGCCATCATACCGATCCAGACCATTGCCCTCACGAATATATAAGCCGAGCGTTTGCCCGGGGCGTTTTACTATCTCGACAAAATGCACCGAATGCAAACCATCCTGTTCAAAATAAAGTTCATTTGCTAATTAGTTTTTGAATTGCACAATACTATTTTCAGTATTTTTGTTATGTACTTTACTTGAAGGTACTCTCAATTAAATTTTCATCATATAATCTGCTTAGGATGCTACAGCATACATTTACATAACCAAACAACCTACAACTGAATTGGCAAGCAGCTTATAAATGTTGAGTTTTATCCTTTTTCCTTTTTAAGCTGTGTTTCTGAGAATTTTCTTCAAGAGGTAAGGTAACTACAAATTGTAAGTGCCATTATGTAATGTTCATCTTTCATAAATTTCGAAGCTACCTATAATTTTCATCTATCAAATTCCATTTTATCCCCTATACATGCCCGTAAACAATCAAGTGGACAGACAGATCCTTTAAATGCCAATCATTTGAAGACAGCTTAAGTGTTCCACTTATTTTGAGCTTCTCAACTGGTACTCACACACTTACATGTCTACATGCTAGTCTCTGTTCCTTCGTTGCTTTCTTTGTTGAAGTCGACGTAGCTTGGTTTTATTTTCATGCGAAATGCTTTGTTGTTACAAAATTAACCGGAAGGAAAATATTTTGTATTAAAATGTTTCAGTCGAAACTAGACTTATGTTATGTTCTCATTCTAGTGCATTCATAATTCCCTAATCAATACCCCTTTAGCATAACTAAATTTGTAGCAGTACTTAGGGCAGAATATATGTTACATAAAATGAAAAAATGTCATTACTCAAAAATATTAGTTTACGAAGTAGGTAGCCTCCCTTCTTGTTACACCTACTCCCCTATACTCACATTACAATAACCACTAGTCTAAAAGGTATATGATTCACTTACGACATAATGTGCAGAAGAAAAAGCCTACTTTACCCTGCACGGACCTTTCACTCATTTATTTATTAACATTTACTTCGACGTAATTGAGTTTAGACATAATTCAACGGCTATGGCAATTCGGTTTCAGGAATGGGAACCAGATCACCGATAAGGGTCAACTTTAATTAATGTAGTCCTAAAAAGGCCTTTTTCCTAAATCATAATCTATCTGACATGTCAAGCTCCTTTTATGATACCCCAATTATCGTGGCATGTGATGATCACCTTATCTATATAGCTTATCTATCAAATCATTTTAGGCGTTACTTTCTTCTTGCATGACCACTTGAATGAAAAATTTTTGCTTCAAACAAAAATAATTTGATAATTTTTTATTTTGTCAAGTCAGAAAAAAACTTCTAAAATTCTAAACTTCTAAATTTTTAATTCTAAAATTCCACAGGAGGACGGATCCAACTCCTTGAAGGTAGTTTTGCGGGAGCTTAGCTAGTTTGAACTCCTAAACCCTAACCTTCAAGATATTTTAAGAGGAAGAAATAGAATTTAATGACTAATAATATGCATACCTGCATAGACAGGAATTTCCGAACAGCATCTTGAGTAGGTCGGGAAAACTGTCGGGGATCCAGCATACGGACCAACATTTCTCCTCTACGTTCGACGGCACCCAGTGCGGCGGCTGTTGTTGCATCATGGTCATTTTCAACCGATTCCAGCTGTCGGAATATCTCGGTTGAGATTCCACTGACCTGAAATTAAAAATTATATTTTACGTTAAAAAATATGTGAACCCGTTGAACTAAGTTCTTAAATTTAACATGAAAATTCTTTCGTAATGAAATGCTGAAATTCAATGCACCGTTTTTATACCCTTTTACCGTAAAGTTTTACGTCTACTCACGTGAATTTTTAAACTGCGAAACAAACCCATAAAAACGTTACTAGAAAACCACTATTTCATAGATTCCTTCAGACTTAATTGATTGAAGAAAAATTTAGGGCCCAAGACCTGTGACCTGCGATATGACTTGAAAAAAGTACAAGTAAAAGCACAAGTGAAAGGCCGAAGTACGTGGAGCGGTAGATATGAAAGGGCAAACATATTTTTATTATTATCTCAAATAGTGAAATCAAAATTTGACAAT
>JAQIWN010002905.1:0-14397 GCA_034699025.1 Entomobrya cf. arborea Gr-Col-00668
ATGCAGCAATCACAACTATGTCACAGGTCTACATGATGTATAATCATAGAATATTCCGGATGTATTAAAGCAAACTTTATGCAAAGTCATATTTAGCTACATGCTACGCTTATGAACAATTTCGAAAAAAAATACACTTGATGTCTATTCAACCTCCTTGAAACATAATGTCATAATGTCAAAGTGTATGTAAATAAATTGCCAGTCCCACTTACTTATATCTTAAAAATTTCGTGACCTTTAGCATTTTCCATTATATGAATGAATTTCGGGTAGTCAAGTATATTCCAATCCAATCATTTCTCAAAATACAGTTTTCTCTTCATTATCACGAACTTGACACTAAACGCAGCGCAGGTACCAAATACTTCCGATGTATTAGATAAATGAAAAACAACTCACATATTCAGTAGTTTAAAATGTCGTATAAATCGTACTTTTTTAGATAGTTAGATTTGATAACAAAAATTATGAAAAAGCTAAAGCAGAGCTATGCCCATCAGTGTTATCTTGATTGTGTCTGATGATTAAATCAGTCATTCATGTTTTACTCAATATCATGATTAGCAATATTGAACGAAAACACGAAAATGTCTTTTTTGTTTTAACGATTTATGGTTATCATGTCATCATCGTATATCAGTTATATCAGTGTTGATTTTTCAGAACAAAATTATTCTGAACAAAACGCTTCTTGCACTAGTTCGGATGAACGCTGCACAAATCGTATTATGAACATTCTTCTTCTGAAAATTCTCACACCAAATTAAATAAAAGTTTGTTTTACAACAATAATGTTTACTTCAGTTTCATGATATTCGACTGAAATTTGTGCATAAAACTTTGCTGCCTAGCATGCTAATAATGATGCCAACGCACATACGTATCTACATGTATAAATTAAACAGTCGAGAAAAGTAAAGCACTAAAATCAACATTTGCATTTGTATGAATTTCATAGTACGCAATACACTCAGGATATAAAATAAAATTACAACATAACTACACTCTGCCTATACATATTATAAAAGTAGGCACTCTTCTGTGTATATAGCATATGCGCAAAGTACATTTATTTTAGTTTTGGCTAAAAATTCTGCTCTGCTTTTTGCATCCTCGTTGTTTTCTCATATTTTCCAGCAAAGTTGTCCTTCTCTCTATCTGGAGTTGAGTGCAGTAGTCACACTCTAAATTTATCACAGAACTACTAAAATGGAGTAGTGATAATGCTAAGCTGGTGGTAGTGGCACGAATAGAGCCGCGATACTATTTCCACCATAAAAGGCTTTTTTTATTCCCTGATGAGGGTGAGATTTGATATGGTTGGTTGAGAGTTGAGAGAGCGCACAACAATGCGATAAATGTAAACTTTCATAAACTAGAGAGTCGCTCCTCTTTCTTTCACATGTCAGACATTCCATGCTCCTTGCCTCCTTCATGAACCACATTTGGCTTTAGCAAGCCATCAAAGCAAATTTAACATAATATAGAAAAGTGGCGGCTTGTATAGTACTTGAGAACGATTGCATAATAATATAAATGTGCATATGTACTTAATATTTTAAGCATAAAAAAATACACAGTCAAGCCGGCAAAAAAATTCTTATGACTGTGACTCAACCATAATGTACCAATTTCCACTCAACCCTGTTTACCCCAACTCTGAACTCTCATTCCATTGTGTTCGATATGCACATGTGTACACAAAACACTAAAGTGCTAGACTTCAACAAAACTATTTGTTTCTATAGAATGGCGATATACTAGCTGGCTGTATTCTGTTGTGATACTTTTATAAAGGCAAAAAGTATGATTTTACAACTGAGAGAGTACATAAAACCGAAAAAGCGTGCTGTTTCCCCAGTAGTAATTTGCTTTGCTTTTTTGAGATCTCACTCAACAACAATAGCAAGATACACACAAGCAGTTAAAAGAAGAGTTTACAGTGTAGTCAGTTAAACAAGCCCTTGAAAATGGAGAAAGCTATGTCATGCCATTTTTCCAGATATCGTTGCATAATATAAAATGACTATGTGCATACATCCTGTTTTGCATTGGGCTTTACTTTTATGACAGAAACGGAAAGATTCTGCTGGCACACATCATTTATGTTCTCCGCAGGGTTACCGGCTAGTGCCACTACCACTATCATCACCACCGCTGCTTTTTGCCATTAGAAAAGTTGTCCAACAATACTCTCATTATTATACAACTCTGTGACTTTCTTCCGAACCAAATTATTATTACACGAACACGACTAAGGAAGTTGACGACTCTGGATTAAGCGAAATGCACAGAGAAATACATGGGTCATCGTGGTTCCTTTTGTCATGGATTGGGGTACAACAGTTGCTTATTTGTGGCAAAGAGTTGCGGTATTCTGCACATCATGTGGTGTGGTGGTGTAGCGTAATTCATGCAAACTGCCGAATAAACTTGAATGAACTCAGGCTAACCAATAATGTAACCAGCCAAGTTGTTTTAAAATAAATACACATAAGTATTTGCAAATTGTATAATAAAGTTGACTACAAAGTAAAAGTAAAAACATTAGAATTTGAAATTTTAAGAGAAAAATAGTATTTTTGTTTGCAACACACATCCATTCATATATAAATAGAGCATCCGTATTATGTCAATTACAATTTTAGACAATGTGGTTACGCTACAATTCATAGTAACTGTGTTTCGTATTGAGTATAAGTCTCTAGAGTCCAGAGAAAATGTCATGAAAGCATAAACGAATGTGCTTCAAACATTTATTTATTTGTACTTAGGACATGATATGCATAATTGCTTCGCTGAGATATTTTCGTGGAAAAAATCTGAATAATACTGATTCGATGATTGTGTTTCCGCTAAGTTGCTTACCTATGACATTTACACATTTGAGCGTGATTTTCACTGGAGTACCTTAACTCTAGCTATTTGTAACGATATCATGATTCTATATTCATTGTTTTGACAAATAATGAACTTATATATAACAATCATATAAATGTGATGCATTAATGTAATATTTAGCAGCACCACCAGTTTTTAGCATAATCTGTATACTTACACTCCGATACGCTCATTGAAAGCAGCTTCAACTCAGACGGAGATTTTAGCTTCCTCCTCTATTTTATGATTTGAGTCACTCCTCGACTCAAGTTCTCTTATAGACCCAAGTTATGGCTTGTCCTTAAGTCGCATTTGACTACATAGTACCACCGCCATCACTACCACCAAACTTGCCAGCGCTAGAAAGTAAAAAGAAAAAAAAGTAAGAAGCATTAATGGAATGAGCTTTAGGAAACTAGAGCGTAGAATTCATATCAAAAACAGTTCAAGTGACGTTGACAATGATGATATGTATTTTTTTCTGTGTAGTACTAATATTCTCTTTTTCCTTCCATGTTATTTTTTCGAGGAACAACTTCACAGAAGAACGCATGCATGGGAAAGTCGTATATAATCATACACATAATATGCATATTTGAAGAAGAGCTTATGTGTATGGTAGAGAGATATTATGAGATTCTCGTTCTCTTCTCAAATTGCGACGTTCTCGCATTTGTCTTACGTCTAAAAACTCTGCTTCCATTTTCGAAGTCCCATTTGCAAATAAGATCTCCTTGGATGAATGAAAATGAAAGTCCTTTGGCCTACAGGAGACATTTGTATGTAACACTGCATATTATTCACTAACAGCAGCAGCAGTAATTTACGGATATAATATGTCCTTACTCTTATTACAACAGCACGTAGGTATTTATCCTCTTACAAGGCCTCTCCTCATCTACGCCCTTCTTTCTTATTCCAGGAGAAGGGAAAAAGCTCAAATCTAAAAAAATGCTCCACGTACTCTAATCTAAAGCTGATGCAGTAGTAGTGTGTAGTAAGTAGCAGAAGTAGTGGTGTATCTGTGTAGGCATTTCATTTTCATGGCATCTTTTTTACATTTTCCCCTTGTACTATATCGATATTTTTCTTACGTATACACATGCATGCATAACTCTACCACTTTTCCGTCTCTCTCCTTTCCGCTCTTGTTCTAACTTCTTCACTGTGATGGAATATTTTTTTCCTCTTGAGTTCTCCAGTTTGGCTGGATATGTCATGGTGTTGGTTATTCTATCCCATGCAAAACTTCCAGAGAGCTAGTACTAAACGTGGTTCCATTTTTATTCTACGCAGTAGAAAAACCAAAACGTTTTTTTATCCTGTGTGAAAAAAGGAAGTGGGTTAAAGAACTTTGATTTTTAGGATTCATTAATTTGCCCCCACCGTAATTTTCTACAACGGACGTTGCATACATTTGACACATTCACTGAACACAGTTTGGAACATTATTGCAAACTGTAGCATCGCCATCGCGAAACTAGACGCCTGACTAGTTCCGTGACGGGATCACGTCCGGCTCTCAGTGTAATACATTTAACATTTTGACTTAACTTGACGTATACTTTGGTTGCCTGAGATGAGTTGTGTAATATATTTACAACAAGGAATGTACGTTTTTATAATACGTATGACCGAGAAGAACAGCTTGCACAATCAAGCGAAGCCCAGAAAAAAGTAAAATATGAAACTTTCCTGGCATGTTTATGGAATCCAGAACGATAAACAGTATCAAGTTTAGTAGCCCTTTTAGGTGTGAAGGTACAACAGGAAGGCCAGGCCAGGCCCTATTCAGTGTTTTTTTTGTTAACGAATAAAAGTTTATTTGGACAATACTTTTTTGTACATTACCTTATTGGCATTTTTGTACTCTTTCTGTTGCTACAAAGTTTTATTTTATTTCTAAACTATAATATCTGATTACCATCAACATTCATACAGTCTAGAAGTAAAGTAGGTTGTAATGGGTAATGTAACAAGTCATGTGCTATACCATCAAGCACGGTCACCACCAGGAGGCTTCGTTTTTTTTGGCAGAATGCGGACGTGCTTGACTGGTTTCGGGTGTAAGGTATAATGTGACCTTGTCAGCCGTCTGAGGTGAGATCAAGGTTCCTTTTACTTCATCTTCTACAACATGTACGTACATAATGTACTCCTGCCATGCCATGCACACCATTTTTATTTTATCACGAAAGCATTTTGTGGTATAAAATAATGCACGATACTCTATTTAGTAAATACAATAAATCTGTGCACAAAAAAACAGTAGCAACATTTTACTAGTAATACATTATGCATGGGTATTATACTAAGGACTCATCCTGAATCCTGCACCAAAATTGAGGATGTGGAAAGAGAATCCTCAGGAGGTAAACTGTATACAGATGGATAGGCGTCAGTAGACCAGGTTATATTTTGTTTCTTTGTACCTCATGTCGTCGTTTTCGTGTTTTCACGTCATGTTACCGGATGAGTAATCACTATACTAAAAATTATACTTTCATACATTCTATTGGTTTTAAACTAACAAAAATCACAAATTGGTCATGGTGGTTCAGATCAATCGTTCTTTTGATTGTTATTACAAACTTTATGTTTTTGTTTGAAGCATACATAGCTGATGTTTGTGAGATACTGATGAAATTTTATATAATGTTTCATTACACATGTATTATTGTATACACATAGGCATATATATGTGCATGACAGCTGAAAATAAACGACAATGAATAAAATGGAATATATATGAGTTTCGGTCATGTAGAACATGGCAGGAAAATGTTGGCTAGTACGCCGTATTTGATTCCACTTTGTTCGGCTCAGCACTCGAATGTCACACAACTTAGAACACTAAACTGGAGCTAGAGAAGGAGGTTTCTGTATACCTATGCGACAGAGGAGTAAACAAGCGTGTCAGTGAAACAAAATGAATCGTGACGTTCCTTCCACCAGCGAGCTATATAGTTCCAAGCTTGTCACCGTGCTTGCTAGTGTTTGAAACTTATCATTATCTTGATGTAACTCTCAACAAATTACTACAATGCCAAAAAACGTTTCATAATAAATATGTATGAGAATCATCGACCATTTTGCTGATTTTTTGATAAAACAATTTTTAACCACACAAACCATAATAGTATGGTACCATTAACTTACGTTGTTGAATTACCTCTTTTTGTACAGCAATAATGCCCGGTGCAATACTGCAATGCAGCACAAACTACAAACAATGAATTAAGCTTTGTTCACAGACATACTTTACGTTTGGGGGTACATGGTCCATCCTTTCAATTTTATGTATATATTTATATTTATATGTAGGCTCATATGTGTACGAAGTAAATTAATAGAAGAATCCTTGAAAACTTCAATCTATTTTATTTGTTTGCTATGATTACCACTTTTACAGGAGAATTCTGCTCATTGCTCGTACGTGAATAGCTCGTCAGCGCCTCTTCTCATCTTCTTCGTCTGAGAGAAGTAAGAAGGTCTACCAAAATTACTACCGATCATCATCATTATTTTCTTCGTCATCATCAGCAAGCCTCCTTTTAATACCGCTGTTGTTTAACTAAAAGCCATAGTTTTCTCCATCGTGTGAAATTCCCCTTGTAACTTTTTTCCGGTCAGTTGTTCAATCTCATTTTATCATCTTCATCATCCTAACTTTCAACAGTAATAGAGATAAAGCGGAAGTAGGAATCCCTTTTGAAGAGGAAAATGAAGAATTATTGGGGCAATTGGATCTTCGGCTCGACGATAATTTTCGTGTGCATTACGTTCCTGAGTACGTCCACCACCCTAGTGTCGGCAAGAAGAACGGTAAGTTTTCCCATTTTAATGATTAACACTGCTTGAGAGGGAGTACGTGAGATGAGTGGAAACTATTTAGTTCAGTTTCGAATCAGGATCTCAAGTCATGCATAAGGCTCTTTTGCTACCACTATTCTTATTATTATTACGATTACGTTTTTCCTCTAGTTGATAATATTTGCTCGTAGTAGTGCATTTTATACATATCATATATTCTTATGCCCACACATTCCTGTATTCATCATACAGACAAACTCATAGTGCTACTGCCAAAACTCTCAATGATTTTTTTCTTGGCTTCCTCAAACGGAATCCTTAAGCACGAACTAACTTCAAGTTAAACGAATATGCACTGTACATACGTATATTTAAGTCGAGTGTTGTAATAATAGTGACATTATTACCAGATATTATTATAATGCTTAACAATTTCCATTTAAGTCTTTTGTTATAAGTTATGCACACGTGTATTTTAAACATTATTGGGTAAACAAATACATGTTATAAAAATCTTAGAATATATACAAACACCTGGAATTTCTTTTCCTGGTGAACGTTTTCAGTTGCATGATTCTCCTGCGAAAGAAAAACTAATCAGCCATTTACTCAGCTACGACTTGGTGAACTTTTCTTTCGCATCACTTGACATAAACGCTTATGCCTGCATATACCATATATCCCAAACCCTCCTATTTCACAACCACCTCCACCATGATGGAAATTCTTGCACATTATCAAGCATTTAGTCGATGTGGTACGCGTTCCTTTAACTCCTTCATTTCATTCCTTTGCATTTGAAAATACGTTTCTTAATATATCTATATGTGTAGCTTATCTATTGGCATTAGAAACCTTTTTCTAGCAAGAAGTTACTAAAATGTGGATCTTTGTGTGTGGAATCCATTTTGGTATATTTCCCTAATCTACTACTGCTACAATGATACTACTCCAACTTGTCTTTTAGTAAGAAAGTTTAAGGTGCTAATGAAGAGAGAATGCTAACTTTTTCCTTTCTCTACTTTCACTTTAATCGACTAACCTCGTAGTGAGAATAGCTGGGAAAATTGCTAAGTTGTTCGAATTTATAAAATGTTGGCGCTCGTCGTCGCGTCGTGTACCTAATAATATATACCGTTATGCTAGCAGAATATAGTACGTGATATTAAGTATTTTTGTGACATATAATACATCGATGCAGATATAAACGCAACGCACGTCGTCTCTTTCTTTCTTTCTGTACTTTAATGGATACATATACTACATTTATTATGTCATTAAAGATTGGCTTGGCTTGGCATTTTTACAACATTTACCATCGGAAACATAAGCTGTTGCAAGGTTTAACCCAAAACTACCACTTTTGGTTTTAAAAATATTATGAATGTTAGGTACATTGTGAAAACTTCAAATGAAAATCTAAAGCGTTAGTGCCCATTATGGGACTTGTATGTGTGTAATCAAAACATTTCTAAAAGGCAATTAAAATATTTCTCCCTTCGTTGTATACTTTAATGTACTTCAAGTGACAACTTTTAATTTGACAGAATCGTTTTGGCATTTCCATGTAATAAGAATTTATGGAGAAGGTCTATTCTACACACAAACTAAACTGAGTGTTTGATGTTTCTCCAACAAGTCTAGTGTGAAGGTTGGGGATTTTATCGTAATTTAAAACGAGCCCACCGCGTGGCCTTCTGCCATTCAACTTGTAATGTATTTTCTTTTCGCTCAATTTTCTCAGAAAATTAGAGCAGCATGCTACGTGTTTAAAAATGTTTTCATTGGAGAAAAGTTATAAAAAGTGTTTTGCCGTACGAAAATTAAGGACTTTTACATTATCATGTGGCACTAAAAAGCTAATTTCTAAATCAAAGGAGCCAAATACTTGACACCAAATTACTCATTACGCCATTTAAAGCAGAATCCTTTTTGAAGCCATTTAATGAACCACAAGCTCAAGCTCACCATAAGAATTTAGTGCTGTGGCTCTTTAAACTTCCTACACGATTAGTGAGGCATCCATCTTCAAGAAACTAAAAAGCATATTATGCATTCATGTGTAGCAAAAATATGAATATATATTCACGTAAACAGGCGTAAATGGAGCAAACAATGCATTTCATAGGGCGGTCGAAGGAAATACTTTTTACTCACCCAAGAATTTACCAAAATATGTTTTTCCTTTACACACATCAGGCACTAATGAGGCTATAAGCTATTCATTTTCTAAACTTTTACCCACACTCACCATACCACACGATGTATGCTGTTTAATGGGCCTTTACCACCTCTTGAATGTATAAACCACACGGAAAAATATTGATTGCCAACTCCAAATAAAACAGGTTTACCTATTTACTATTTACACTAAAAGCACAAATGTAACAAGCCACAGTATATTTCTTTAACGAATTGTTAGCACATAAGACGGGTTTTCATGTAAAAGTCTTAAGGAGCTCAGCAATGTCACACAATAATAGCAACGATCTCTCTCGCTCTCTCTGCTTTCCTCGTCTTCGGTAATGTTCTTTTCGTAGCTTTCTAGTAGAAAGCATTTTACTCCCACCGAAAAAGCACTTACAATCTATTACACCATATACCCATCTAATATTTGCATGCATCTACTTTAGATGTTTTATACTTTAGCACATTACTTGCTTCTTGTGTACGTAATATGTTCTTGTTTGCTAAATATTATGCTTATAAAGTACTGTATTGGTGCTGGTACGAAAAAAACATTTACAAAGCAGAGTCAGTGGAGACACAAGTCAGAGACAACGGGAAATGAGCGAGCTAGAGAACTCACTTCTTTTTTACTCTTTTTATTCTTGTGAGGTGGATACTAGAAAAGGAGTTCCAGGGAAAAGAAGCAAGCTAGAAAAAAAGACTACACCACATATTAAACCTTTTAGTTGGCGTGTGTAGCAGAAAGGAAGGGGGATTGCACAAAAGATGTGTTTTGCGTACATGCAATATTGGATGACTTGTGTTGTTCTTGTTTCCTGCTCTGAGAAGTTTATCTAGATGCTCATGTGTATAGATGCGTCTTATCCATAAATATGTCAAATAGTAAACAGTAATATTAAGTATGTAACCGCTTTATACATACACCATTTATTTTCCTAAATACTTGGTATATTTGCTAGTGGTTTTTGTAAGTGAAAGAATCAAAATAAAGAGCAGTAACACATACATTTTGTTTTGTGGTGTGTATATTGCATACCCAAATGAAAGTAAGTAAGAAAAAGTAAAGCAGGTTCGTTTTTGAAATAAATGGAGTAGGAAAAACGAACAGAGTTTCACTTGCTTTATGCACTTTGCAAGTAAAAGAGCGAGAGGATTTCAATTGTTGAAATTCATCAAAGCATAAATATTTACTTGAGGAGCACTGATATGTGTAAAATCCTGTACAGAGTGTTGGCGTCACATATGCCTTGGAATTTGATGATGGTGTTGTTCTATATTGTTATTAGGCTACTCTACAAAAACAGCATATGCGGAAGAAAGTTATTTGAAAGACGACACATGCAGTATATTGAGTGAAAGGGAAAAAAAGAGTAACGAGAATGAGAAAGAGGGGGAGATGGAGAGAGAATGGCAGCGAGCAGAGGATGGAAATAGGTGACGTTGATGGTACCGATAATAGTGCCAATAGTGGAACCCATTATTGTTTGACACACAACGAGCAAAGAAGCGTATACCCTGGTTGTTGTTCTCCGTCGTCTTCTCCGCTTTGCTGGTTTTTGGGTGTGTATGGCTTTTAACCTCAAGCAATTTCTTTTCTCCTTTCTTGTGAAAGGAAGCACGGCCCAAGACGATCATACGTGCAATTTAGTTTGTAAAAAATACCTTAGTTGATGTGTTATGTAATCATTCAACTTACAATGTGGCATATCAAGGGACAACATTTACTATGAACACAAAGCATCCTATTTATGCCTTCGTTAAATCGTGAAGTCAGCATACTCATAATAAAAAAAGAGGACTAGACGATGGAATAGGCCAAGTCAGGTCTTTTTAGTTGGATACATTTGAGCAAAGATCGTCGTTTATTTTCCGTCTTATTCACACAAGTTTACCTAGCATTATTTTTTCCGGATAAGCTTGTGATGGCGATATATATCTTTGCCCCTGCCTGCCTGTATAATATTTGTCCAGACATAAAATAAAAGCATGGAGTATGGAGCTTGTTTACTTACATGGAAAAAAGAAGAAGTAAAATAATGAGCAAAGGAAGTCGAAGCTTTTGTAGCAGTCAGCAGTGTAAACGAAGTCGCCTTTGTAAAATAAGCCGGAAGAGAGTAAACGATTATCGACTTTTTTTTTGCTGAGATCGTGAAAAATAGAACGGTTTTATTTAACAAAAAATGTAGAATCAAAAAATTGCTTCTACGAAATTACGTGAATTCATGTATTTCTTTGCGTATTCATTCATGTAAAAGAAAATGGCAACTACATTGAAACTTGGAAGAAATCTAAGAGCGGATCATTTGCACATTTTTCTCTTGTTTTTTGCTTTTTGTCAATTTTGCTAACAAAATCGAAAAAGTTAAATAATGACGAGAATACGTGAAAATGAGCAAGGAAATTAGGGGACTATATACTGATAATTTTTGCTCGGACAGCAAAAGCACGCGATGAAGATTTACGTTTTCCAAGATAGTATGCCTTATGGTACTAGATGCAGAAAGGAGCTTTGTAGTAAACGTGTGGAATTGGTAACGAGTTTGTGTAACCAGACGTTTAGCACCATTTGCAATACGTGATTTTTTCCAACTTTCTGAGATTCGTTTGGTGGCATTGCGTGACAGTCACTTTCTCAAAAGAGTGAAAGTATCTACCTGTATGTTTGACTCAAATGGAGCAACAATTGGATAGATAGAGAAATTGCAGGGTTGAGTGTCCATTAACTCTAATCCTCTCAATGTGAGTGTGTTCAGGTTCATTAAGATAAGGTATTATATGAAAAAGACTGTGAGAAGAGACGTGAGAGTTACAAATTTTTGAAAATTTCTGTGTATAATTTCTCATAGAGAATCAAGAAGGTTAGAGATAGTAAAGTTTCTGTGACCTATAATTTGTTAATGAGTTGTAATAGTTTTTAAGTAAAAGATTGAGTAGCATTCGTTTATTTCTCGTTCTGGAGCACGTTCTTGTAAAGTAGGAGAGAGCGCAAATATATACTTATATATCAGTTGATAGCTTAAGAGGGTTTTATAAATTTCCATCGAGGCGTCACAAATGAAAGCTTAACGGGCTGCTGCTAAAGAGATAAGAGCTTGTCGTTTAGCATTGGATCAACGTTGCTGAACACAAACACTTTTTCTGCTACCTAAATCACGTTACTTTATACAACTTTTTCACGACCAGCGGTAACGAACGGAGATGGAATGGTCGTGCATTAACTCAAACTCAAGCTTCTTACACTCGAGAATCAGAACGTAAAATACCACATTCATGACAAAGGACATTTCCGTTCCGAATACATTGTACCTATTTTATTGACAGTAAGGGTTTATACCATATATACGTTCCTGTCCCGTATAGTTTATAGCCAGACACGACGATGGACAGATCACAGAATATCCTTTAGTATAAAGCCGATATATTAGTACGAATTATTCTTTTCTTAGCTGATGATATAAATATAGCTTTTAGCTACCACCATAATTATATGTCTATGGAGTGTGGAGTACGTATTGGGAGGCCGGGTAAAGTAGGTTTATTATTTAGAAACTAGAATACATTTGTATCACAAAATGGAAGAAACAAGAGAAAGCTGTAAGTATCTTGACCGTAGATTTCGACCGACCCAACTTTCCCCCGCTTAGATGCTCCTACAGTTTCCATCAATGTCAACCCATTCTCCCCTTTCCACTCCACCGAGTCTCCTCAATAATTTAGCTGCTTTGCGAAAGCGTTAAGACGTTTCTTGAACTCTTCAGGAAACTTAGCTATTATGCTCCAAAACATCTTTGACGTAAATTTTATCGCACCGTTCCAACGGACAATGACGCATTCTATTGCTTCTAAGAAATCTAGCTTTTTTTCAAAAACTTTCCCTCTACACCAATATTCGTGCTTTTGTACCACGAGTTACTAGAGTTATAATTTTTTTAAAAATTCTTTCACTTTTGTAGGAGTGCAACTTTGTATTTTTACAACTACTGAAGGTTAAAATATGGTTTTTAAATAAGGCTAGTGATGCAAAATGAGAGTGATCTACCCTAAAGAATTGTTCGGTCATACGGTTACCTGAACAATTTCCATTTATCTTGCTTAAATGCTAGCCCCTCGGAGTAACACTTGTTTCATCGAACCTCGAACATTTCGATGTGATACTTGTTTTGCTAGTTCAACTTTTAGCCTCTTCTCTAAGTTTTACTCACCTAGGAGTGAAGTGATACACCATGCTCTCCATTTTGTGCTTTGCCCATTCCACTTCAGCCATGGTGCCTTAAGTTGATTAAAATGGATCGTATCGCCCCTTTCTTTGATTGAGACTTAATGATTAATTGTTATTTCATACATTTTTTTGTATATTTATACTTGTACTTAACTAGACTTCAATATGAAATTAGTCATTTGCACTACGATACCAAATGATTGCTCTGACATCAGGGACGTGAGCACAAACTTTTCGTTTAAGCTATACTCGTGCCTCAGCTGCCACTCAAAGTGACATTCTCAATACGTTGGCTACCGTAATATGCAGTAAAACAAGGACTGCTCCTCACTAAATACTTCCATTTTATTCACCATCAGGCAATCTTGGGAATAAAAAGAGTGTGCTCAAGACTGCCTACGCAGCCATTGTAAATTTTCAAATAAATGAAAGGGACCGGAAGAAAGTTTTAATCAAGAACTCATCCTGTTATATGTAGGCCATTGTGGTAATGGAAATGAGAAGAGAAAGTACAATAGTAAAACTTTTCTTATATAAATTTGTCGCTAATGAAGCTCGTAAATATTGGCTCGTACCCTATTACGCCCGACTGTATATTTGGTGAAAGTGGAACTGTACGATCTCGCGCTAAATTTCTTCTTTCTGATATACGTGAATTTGTGTGAAAACTTTTTTCCACACTCTACACGAGCTGTGATGGACATTTAATATTTGAACGTTCAAATGAAATCCATCTTAAAGAGAATGATGGAAATTGTTTTCGAGATGAAAAGGAATTGAAGTTTCTTGGATGTGTTGGCACATCTGATACAAAATTTGATTCTACAAAACATGGGAATTTGAAGATGATTTTAATTTTAATTTCAGTTATATCGTAAGCGCATCATTTTCAATATTTTTAAAAGATGCTCAAAATCAATTGACTTCTTCCAATTTAAAATATTTATCGTCAGAGATTGGCACAGAATGTCATAAGTCACAAACACATTTAACAATCGATTGAATCTACCTATCAGCTTGCATTTCTCGGTCAATTCCCCTTTAAGCTAAAAGTAATAAACTGTATAATATATTCACTTGATATGAACATATATTTATACAGCTGGATAATAAACAATCGCAGTTCACAGTGTGCTGTGTTCAATTTCCGAGATCAAACATACGAAAGTTGAAAAATTGCTCGTCGACAAGAACGATCTTTGATTTCAACTCATCTAAAGCCTAGTCTCTACATACACTAGGCAAGTGGTATCTCAAGCAAGAATAAAAATCTCAAGATACCCCTTTCCTGA
>JAQIWN010002906.1:0-14396 GCA_034699025.1 Entomobrya cf. arborea Gr-Col-00668
GACATTGGGGTTACAAACTAATTAGCTCTTTCTCAATTACTCCTAAAGGGTTAGGAATTTCGGAATTCTTTTTTTTTGGCAATTCATCACCTACAAGAAAGTTACCATTGATTCAAGGCGCTTATTTTTCTAGGATCGGGCTCTCGCACGAACCAACTTACCTCGTATTGTACATTCCATTCTCTACACACTTGCTTCACAGGCATCAGCCTGCAAACATTGACTTGTAACTTCTCCTTTGTTCAGTTCAATTTGTAACATTAAATTCATTTATATTTTGTGACCTGACCTTTTTTCAGTAACTCTACACAGAAAATTCGCCAATTGTGTTAGAGTGATTAAATTACTAATTTTACTAATTTGAAAACCAAATTACCCGTTTTTATCATCATTTTATTTATTCATTTGTCGGTGTATTTAATGAACAGTCATCATATTTTACACACATTTTAATCATTTTCACCAGTTATCATTTTCAGAGTAGCTCTCATTAAAAGCTTGGTCCTTCGTTGAACTTTTCACAAATCATTCACCACATCCCGAACACCGGTGAAGTTCCTCTGGTTGTCTAGTTAACTCCCTGCAATCCTCACACACTCTTATCAGCCAATTCACAGGATCACCGCATTTCATCAAGTGTCAAGTTGTCCTCGAGCCGACTTATAGGCCAGACTGGGAGGTTCGTTCGACCGATCCGTACAGTCGAACACTTCGAAAATATTGCCGATCCGTACACCCGTACTCTCGTACACTTAACGTTTTGAGATCGATCCGTCCACACGAACAGTCGAACACTTCGAAAATAAAGTCGATCCGTACACTTGAACAGTGAAATACTGGACCGCTTACATCTACTTGGAATTAAGCACACACTTTTGACAATTGGAGGCAGGATAGAGGCGTTGTAATGAAGCAAAAAGCAATCCACGCTTTAAAATGGTGATTATAAGACAGGATAATTGTATAATTTACACGATCTATAGCATGTTTTTGTAGTTTTTGCTTTTTTTTGTTATGAATATGTCATAATTTTCATAATTTTGTGAACTGTTAGCGAACACTGAACTATTTCTACCGAACCCGATCCGTACGCGAACACAGGCTTCACGTCAAACGATCCGAACGCGAACTCGAACAGTACGGATCGTGTACGCATACGGATCGGTCTGCTTTCGATCTTGGTGTTCGCGCGAACGCAAATCTCCCAACCTTGCTTATAGGCACCTGCAGCAGCTTCTTTAGTAAAAATATCACATTTAAGTTAGTTGACAGCAATGAATCCTTTTTGTGAACACTGTTAACTTTAACTTCTGAGCAGCAAATGATGCACAAGTCCATCATCTGATCCTTATCCTCGAAATTATCAACTTTCTCTTCTTTTTTAGATCTATCCATCGTTAAACTATACCCTTAATTTTAATGTTGAAAGTAGTTAAAATTAATTACATGTTTTTTTTCTGAGAAGGGGTGAAATTAAGTGAAGCAAGTTTTGAACTCTTGAAAAGTTGCAGTGTGCATGTCGTGTTTGTAGTCAGCTGAGTTTTGTTTGGGTTTCGGTCTTGCACTCAGCTCAGTTTGCATTGATTTGTGTTTTGGGTCAGTATATCAGGGCTCTTTACATAAAATGCTAAAATCGTTAATTAATTTTAATTGAATAAGAATACATGCATCACTTGTTTAAACACGGATAACATTTTTTTTAATTTGACTGTCATCTGGCCTTCTATAAATCTTGTGATTGAGTCTGTTTTGCTTTCCCGACTTTTGCACCGAAATCGGACAAACAACAACTGCAGGAAACGTGTCATATGTCAAAACTAGGAATTAGCCAACACGCTACGCGAGCAAATTTCTAACGATTCTATTAAACCATTAGGGTCACACATATGGTGTGACCTGTGTGGTCCTGTGAATAAAGAAATTTATTTAATGCAAATTTGGTGCTAAATTATAATTAATCGCACACATTAAACCCCAGAAATATAAAATAGCTCAAGCTAAAAAAGTAGAATGTCCTAACCTGGTAAATTATTCAAATCAACCCTTTATTATGTTCCAAGCTCACTGCTCCACCGACTATTTGCCAGAGTGTAGCCTATTTCCTTGAAGAGACTATGGTTGTAACGGCGGAATCAGTCCATAGAAGATGATTATGATGATAACACTGATGGCATGTTTGTAAACACCGCCGTTTGTAAACAGCTGTGCGTGTAACAACTATTAATGGGATAGGCAGGAGGCCTGGAGAGAGAGGTTGTGTTGTTGAAAATTGGAAGGAGATGCTTTGCTCTTTTCCTTTTCTTCTTATCTCTTCTCAATTTAACGTTGAGGAGTAGGGAAAAGAGCAAAGCATCTCTTCCCTTCCGTATGCGTAGCAAGAGAGGAGAGAGACATGATGATGGAGGCGTGTGTTGTGTGTGCCGTATACATACTCGTTCAAGTTGCACAGTTGCCCACCAGACGGCGTGTCAAAGTGAGGACACAGTTCTTATAGTATAGGATGTTCAGCTAAGTCTCCTCTACTACACATGTTGTACCCTTAACGCCAATCTTTCACTGCTCTGAGTAATGTTCTGTCAAACATATGATTCATCAAGTTTTAAAGATGTCATGAAATTTGCAGAGGTCAAACTCATCACAATGTTTTAGTTCGATCAAGGGTACAACATGTGTAGTAGAGGACACTTAGCTGAACATTTTGACATATGACACGTTTTCTACAGTGACAGTTGTCATATTTCGGTGCAAAAGTCGGGAAAGAAAAACCGGCCACCAATTTTTGATACATCATTCCATGTTTTGACTCAGATGTTGTACCTAAAGTGGATAAAGTTGCATAGTAATTGTACTAATCTTAAAGCCAAAGCTCTTTCTAAGGCAATGGATTCTAACTTTTAGCTTTGGGAAGTATGATTCGAAAGTTTTGTATCTTTAAAGCAAATTTAATCAGTTTTTTGAACTTCATCAATCGAATTTTTTTTCGAACTTTGACAGCCTTCAACTTTTGACAGGGTGGTTCATTTGAATTGAAACCTTCACAGGATGAATACCCTTGGTCAGCTTAACAAAACTCGACAGAAAAAGATTTTTTGAATTTTGGCCCAAAAATTGCACTTAACGCAAGTGGTCCTATCCCATTAACTTTTCTATAGTTTAAACGTTCTCTAGAACGTTTTGATATAAGCGGTGTTATCTGCTTCCGGTGCTGATGCAGGCTCCCATTCGGCATTCCTTCCAAGGTCCATTCATTTAAGCAAAGTTGTAATTATTGTAATAAGACGCCGTGTCATCGGAAACCATCAAATTATTTAAGTGATGTAAAGCATTTCAAAACCTTTCGCGGGTATTTATTCTCTTGGTTTTATGTTGATCGAAATAAAGTTTTCTATTTTTGCATTGGACTTGAATCCAAATCTTCGAATCCCTTGAAACGTTTTAATAGCTTTACTTGATCTCTCTGTTAAAATAATAAACACCTTTAAATAAAGTGTTTTGAGAAAAGAGAGTCTATCGGCAAACACAAATACGAGGAAGGAAATGCCCAGGCCTATGCCAGAAACAATAGATAGAATTGCGACTGCCGTTTTGCTACTACTTGTTTCGAATGTGGCGTTTTGTTTATACAAAGCCAATAATCTATCAGAATGAATATAAAGTTTTGAGACAAACGAGTATTCAATGAACTTTTGCCACCACTGGAATACCCCAGCATCAAAAAGGTACCTCACTCGAATAACTACATTCGGCGGGAAATATCGGCTGAATTTGTACCCCCAAAATCTCTCGATTATTTTATCTTTTCCGAGAAATGCTGGTCTTTCCATTATTTTCAGTGAAGTGAGGATTTTAATGGCTGACTGTCTATTTATGATAATTGCAGACTTGTTGCATTTGTTCATATGAAAGTTCAAAATTGTGGATTCGTTTTCATAGAACCCTTGTCCATAATCCGGTAACATTGCAGAGTTGTTGATGAACTTCCACATTTGCGATGAGATTTCATCTTTCAAATAATTAAAACCAAGTCCAGATTCGAAGAAAAGCTGCAAATAACCCATGATCTCGAACCACAATTCAGAAACAACCGGAAGTGCCTCGTGACTATTGACAGAGCCATGCACACTGTGTAGCTTTTTAAGTTCGCTAATATTAAAAAAACGCGCATTAAAATTAGTTTCCAAATTTATTCTGGTCGAATAAGTGTTAAATTTGTATTTTTCAAGCAATTTAAAATTATCAAATCGTATCAAATGAGGTTCTGCTGTGAGTCTGGTTACATTTTCCCCTTTGTAGAAAGTGCTCAAACACAACCATGTGATCGGAACAAAGAAAACGCCCATTTGAAACGACACTTTTGTATTTTTGAGTTTTCTTTTAAATAAATGATACGATTGGTCTACAAGGGACCAGAATATACCAAACGAAGTGTTGAATAAACTTGAATTTAAAGTTTGAGTGTGCGAATTCTGGGATAGTTTTACAACCTAAGAAATAATAACGCAAATTGTCAATATTAACGACCATGTCGCAATATCAAATGGAGATATCAGTTCTGCTAACTGATTTGACCAATGAAATTGTTCTTTATGACAACTTACAAACTTAAATTGATCGATTAGAATCACAAATCGGCTATCTTGAAACAAAATGGGAGACTTATGATTAGTCCTTATTATTTGTGGACGAAACACTGGATATGAGTTGATAGCATTTGATCTACAAGAATCAACAATTATGTTTTTCCATTCGTACCAATTTTGGTCAAAATGCTCAGAAAAAGTGATATTTGCTGACTTGGGTAGTACCAGTGAGATTAAGTGTTCATCTGCTGACGAATCTTATTTGGTCAGAAATGATTCAACCGGAAACGACAGGATGTACTTGAGGACATCTGGTTTGCTGCGTGAGTTTTTAACATTTCCAATTTTGAGTACTTGTATTGAATGTGGATCAGGATTCATTTGGCGATTTTGCTGTAGAATAATTTCAAGTTCATTTTTAGAAGTTGGTCTGTACTGAGTAGAAACGGGTCTTGACTGAGTTGAAAGTGGTCTGCACTGAGTAGAAAAGGGTCTTGACTGAGAAGGAAGTGGTCTGGACTGAGTAGAAAGGGGTCTGAACTGTGTACGAAGTGGTCTGGACTGAGTTGGAAGTAGTCTTGACTGAGAAGGAAGTGGTCTGGACGGAGTAGAAAGGGGTATTGACTGAGAAGGAAGTGGTCTGGACTGAGTTGGAAGGGGTCCGGACTGAGTTGGAAGTAGTCTGGACAGAGGTAGAAGTGGTCTGGACTTAGTTGGAAGTGGTCTGGACTGAGTTGGAAGTGGTCTGAACTGAGGAGGAGGAGTTCTGGATTTAGGTGGACGGGTTATGGGTAGAGGAAAGGATTCTTGATTCATGTGGACGTTATGTAGACGTAGAAGGACCTAGTCTTTAGTGCAGGAGACTTTAGATCTGGAATGTAGACTTGTATCTGGACTGAGAAGAACAAGGTCGATACTGAGGATCATTCGTTTAGGGCTAATGATGAAAACACCTGGACTGAGAATGAGGATCAATCATTGAGAGGGAAAGATAAAGTTTTATTAAAATATGAAAATAAATTAAAATGAACATCTAACCCACGAATTTCAATGACTCGCATACATACTGTAGAAATTTTGACAAAATTAAAACCCCATCTCAATTAACCTTCTTTTATTTCAATTTATAAAGTATTCAAAGAAACCATGACAAACAAGCCTTACAAACTAAAAGTATTTTATTTTTGTCTATAAAAAAAACACCGCCGATTTCATAGCTGATTATAGCAAAGTAAATTGTAACATAAGCATTTAAATGCATATAATAATCGTTTGAAGTAAAATCTAACGTATAAAAACATACACAATTCACAGGTCACTTATAAACTAGTAGTATTATAACTTTTTTTTATATATAAATTGTATGGGAAAAAGAAAACTTAATTTCAAGTGAATACATCCTATATAAATGTATATAAGTATATTATAGTAGTATAATATTGATGCTTCTGTGGATACGTCCTGCTTTGCAAAAATATAAGTTACATAAAAATTCAATTTTGCTAAATATAATTAAAAATATTCTCAACCGGCGTTGAAGTCAGAGTTGGTAAGTACATAAGATCTCAGGTTATTGCATGCTTTGGGATTTCAACTTCTTCTAAGTCAAATTAAATGTCGTAAAATAATATTATTTATACGTGACAATTCTGAATACTTAAAATCATCGTAAATAGAATCATCGTTTGAGTTCAAAATCAGTTCATCTGACACACAAAATTTGTTATAAGATGTGCATTTTAAATATTCATGGTACTAAAAATCATCATAATACATCATAAATAAAAAATGGAGTTTAGGCCACTGGATTTTGATTTTTTGGCCTCGGCTGATGATGAGCAGGGCGAATTTTGGACCTGAGAAATTTTAAACATACATGTTAATAAAAAATTTAACCAGAAAAGAACGATAGACAGAAATCAAGTGCTGTGGTTCCATTACCAAATCCATCTGACGTGGTCATAAACTCCAGTTGCCACTTTGTTAACTTTGTACAGCCAAGATACGACTACGCAAAAACCAATAAACACCAAAATGTGCCTGTTGTTAAATGCAAAAAATGTTATTAGCCAATTGATTTGTTAAGTGTGGTTCTCAATTAAAGATAACACAAATTTTAAAAAGATTTACAAAATAGTGTGAAACCAGTTGTTGAAAATTCCAACATCTTTGTTGATTGTTTGCATAAACTCTTTCATCTTGGCATACAAAGTCGTGAAGCCCTCGTTAACTTCCCGTGATAATTTTGTGGATTCATCCTTAACAGTATTTTCCACCGTATTAACTTGATCTATGACTACTTGTTGAACAACATTCAATTGATCATTAATCTGTGCAGTAACTTGATTTGCAGTAGTTTTCATTTGGTTAATTGCATCGTTCACCATGTCTTCAAATATATCTCCAACGGATTTCAGGTTAGATTGGGCCTTTTGTCGAATGATTGAGTCCAAGTCTTCGTAATTACACACTACTCCTTTGGGCTTCATGTTGCCAATTCTAAACTCCTCCACTGTTTGGACACCTTGGTCATGCAAATAATGCCCTTGTACAACATCGTAGCATTTGGAGTTCCCAACAACCATATTATTAGATTCCATAATAATGGAGTCTAATATCTATTTCAAACCCACTCGGTTGGGAATGAGTATCAGGAAATCAGCTACGTGCTCCGACAAGCGAAAACTATCGCAGTACTGGGAGATCAGTTCAATTGTAGAAACATGAATGAAACCTCCTAAGTCGATTGTTTTCTTTGTGGGGGCAATATTACCACTATCGATTTCAAGGCACATTTTCCAGGCACCATGGGTCAGATAAGCAATCTTCACTTGCTTATTGAGCTTCCCACATTTAATTATCGTTGCGTTGCCACCAGCCATCGCACCACCACCACCCATCCAGCCCCCACCACACAGCACTTGATCCGAATGAAAAAGGGTAATAACAAAGATTAATCTGACGGAAATCTTCATAGTTTTTAATGATATGGTACGAAAAAAGAGTCAAAGTAAACGCGTTTCCCATTAAATGTTCGAAATTGAAAGCGAAGTTACTACTATTTATGAATAGTTAGTGCAAACTAATATGCGTGAATTTAAACCCACTACGAACTGAGTAACTCTTAATTTTACTGTTATTCACCTTTCACCTTAGCAAGGAAAGTAAAACCGATGACTTAAATTTCTTGGAAGGAGAATGTGCTTATATTTGACGAAGTGTACATATAAATTCAAAGAAGTTAAAAAAGTTATTTCATCACTGATTATTATTGAAAAGGTAGCTTTTGGGTTTTGTTCCCAATGTTTGAAAAATTTAATTCAGATAAACGAGTTCAGTCGGCTTGTTAAATAACTAAATTAGTTCACATAAGTAATCCAGAAAATGTATATTATATTAGACAGACAACACGAATCGTGTCTAGTTCTATGTATATCATTGCAAAACGTGAATAATTTTTTTCAAGGGAATGGCCTACCTTTCTTTGTGAATGATACGTAGCAAAATGGAATACGGCTTAGTGTATAAGATTTCAACTTATATCACATTGTACAATAAAATGGAGATGACTCAGTTTTCGTCGTAAATTTGCGATTAGTTTATTAGTCTGTCCTTCTGACTAATAGGCAAGACGTAAACAATTTTTTTCTTCGCAAGAAAAGTTTTAGATATCGATTATTTTCATTAGCATAATTCAAATTTGATGGTCAATTAATATGGTGAAAAGGGGTCAGGGCAGGACAGGTAGTTTGACAGTCTTACAATGACTTGTCAAACCACCGGTCAATTATCGTTTATAAAATTCGAATTTCTTAATCTTGTCTACTTCATTACTACATGACTTGACATTACTTGTTCATAAAACTGTGTCTAGTTAGAGATTCAATGTCTACATGGAAGGAGATGGCGAGATTAAAGACAGTGCAAAAATCTAACCCTCTTTTTAAGATAGTCCCTTGTGTATTAAAACAAGAGTTTACTCATTACATTTTCCTGCGCTATTTCAGCTTAACATGGAATAGCCGTCATAGCATTACTTATGTAGCACGCTGACTATTTTGAAAGTCAATGTTAATGCATAGTATTACACTGGATGTAAATAGGTATTGTCTGGAGTAAAACGAAAATGTTTCAGATGAATACAAATAGGTATATAAAACAAAAACGTTTCGCTCGTTTTGGAGTGACGACGGTCTAGCATTCGAACACTATGTTGAAAATGTTTAGGTAGCATGCATATTGAACAAGTCACTTTTATACTGTAAATTTATTCGTCCCTTTCTCGGCTAAGAACTCTCGACAATTCTTGAAGAAAAATTAATGGTTAATGAACAACACCATTAATTTACACTTTTTATATAAGATTAGAAGAACTACAACGACTCTGATATGTACTTCAGTCAAAGCAGTCTTAAATCGTGGAATAAAGAAAATAACGTATTCATCAATATACTATGATATGCCTGTTCAACTGCAAAATTATTTCCATAAGAGCAATTCTATGCTCTGGGAGAAAACTTTCTGTGTGTACAATCCCAAAATTTTCCTTGCATACTACACATACATATATATGCCCTAAAGTTCTTAAAAAAATTGCACTGCACTACACTATGCAAAACTGAAGTGATCAAGGTATTATGATCAAATGTATTATTTGAATATTGTGTGTAAAATCAACTGGACAAATTCATTTATTAGCATGTATCAAATATTTATCAATTTATTATACAAGATTATTGCATGAAAAGTAAACAGTGAAAACTTTTCGTAGTTCTTCATTTATAATACTACGAAAAAATAAACACTCCATTAGAATGCCATCGAAAGGGAGAACACGGCCTTGTGATAACCCATTGGGAATAGGCCATAAAAAACAGCAGCAATATAAAGAAGTTGTTGTGCTCGGAGAGTTCTGGATGAGTTTAGAGACAAACTTCCTGAGGGTGATTGGAAAGATGGTACTCGTATGTGTCTCAAATGCCGTTTAGTCGCAAGAAAAAAAGCTGATTCCCGGGATGAGGACTTAAAACATGTGCAAGCGTTGGCAGCACAAAACCAGAAGAACCAAAGCCAATCAGGTAAAAACTTGATAAAAAAATAGACTAAATTTGTAAATATTTTTACGAGTTAAATTTACCTGAAGTTTGAATAGTTTATTTTATTGTACCAGGCTTAAAAAGTAAGAACTAACTGACAATTTTACTTTTGTAGTCACTCGTACTGCCGACGTTGAAATGCTCCCTTTCTGCCAAGATGATCAAACTGTTAATTTGGAAGGATTGAAAAAGGATAATGAGGGAATAAGCACAACACATGACGCAGTAGAGACAGATTTGCAAAAACATATGTCTAATCCCTCCCCACAAGTTCAATCAACTCCGACTCCAAGTGCACCCCCACTTTTGGAGGGATGTGGGGAAACGATTTCTCCTCCACCAACACCAGGTATGTCCAGAAAAATTACAAGAATATAATGAAGGTATGTACTAAAAATGCATTCAGATTTGTACATTTTCTTATTGTTTGACTTTTTAAATTCTAGGAAGGAGTGAATTTATTACTCCTACCAGGCCTAGTACATCAAAAGGAATACAGCCACTTAACAAGTCGTCATTATTCTCCCCTGCTTCATCACATTTAACTTCCCCTTCTGTCACGGGGTCACTTTGTCTGGAGCATCTGGATCAGTTTTTCATGATGAAGAAACAGCGAAAATAGAACTTCATGATTTGCTGAAAAGGCTTGGTGTCAAGCCTCCAGATAAACATGCAAAATCACGTCCAAAACGATTACTCAACATCATGACTGAGGCAATGATTGCATTTAGGAGTACGCTGGTGGTTCGTTACCTGAAGGTGTATGCACGTGCAAATTTTGCCAAATCATGCCTTAAGTTATTAGGACAAAGCTTCCAGAAATTGAAGTTAAGAAGGAAAAATGGTTGCTTGTTACTTGTGCACCACCACATATGACCATAAATCAAATGCATGATGAATTTGGTATTTCGTGGTACATGGCGAAAGCTGCATCAAAACTTAGATCAGAAGAGGGACCATTTTCGTCTCCCAAGTGGAAATCCACAGGGCAGCCTATAAGTGACGAAGTGAAAGAACTTGTGAATGAGTTTTACCTGTCAGATGACAATAGTAGATCCGACCCGACGGCTGAACTTTCAGTTAATGTACCAACTGCGGTGAAACAAAAAGACAGAAAAGAACGAAGAATAATGTATGCAAATCTTAAGGATTTTTTTAATGAATTCAAAACCGTTCATGGTGATGTAAAAATTGGAATAAGCAAGTTTGCTGAGCTCAGTCCGAGGAACGTCCGCTGACCAGGGCACTTCGGTGTCCACTACACTTGCCTCTGCCCTTATCATGAATACAAAGAATTCATTTCTTACCTGATTTGCGACCCACCGACCGAGGAATGTTATTTGGGATATTGCAGCAAATGCCCATTCAATGTCAATTATGACAAAATACTTTCCTTTAGTAAAAATAATGCGATTCGTTACAAATACTGGGAGAAGAATGATATTGTCGAGAGAATTGATCATCACTCAATTTTCAGTGAAAGGCTTCCTGACATTTTAGCAAAATTTATTTTGCACGGTTTTATTTACCGTCAGCAAAAAGAATTTGTTAAGATGCTGAAAACTGGTTCACTAGAGAACGGGACCTCTTGTGTTTTAACAGTTGATTTTGGCGAAAACTACTCATTTGTTGTACAGAACTCCGTCCAGGGATTCCATTGGAACAACGAACAAGCGACGATTCACAGATTTGTAATTTACACAACAGGAACTACACCAGGAAAACCGGAATACAAAACTAATTTCGTGATTTCTAATGATATGCGTCATGATGCAAACGCATTTCATTGCTTTCGGGTTCACGTCATCACCAGAATCAAGATTGACTTTCCTCAAATCAAGAATATTGACTATGTTAGTGATGGGGCCAGCAGTCAATATAAAAATGGACTCAATATTGCTAATTTGCTTTTTCATGAAGATGACTTCAATCTCACTGCAAGATGGATATACACCTGTACATCCCACGGTATGTATCTTTTATTTTAAGTGTATTGTGTATTTTATGTGGAAGCATTCTCAGCTCAGTAGACAAATAAAACATGTAGCTAAATAAACTGAACTTCGTAGTAAAGTAACACAACCCGACAAATAATTTTCAATACTTTTAAAAATAGTTTATCAATACGAAAATTTGTTTTGTTTCAGGTAAAAGTACCTGTGATGCCATGAGTGCTGTCGTGAAACGAACAGTTAGACTAAGAAGCAAACATGCCAAAAAAACGACATGGAGGAGAAGTCATTAATATACCGAATAAAATGTTTGAAGTTGCAGAAAGAGAACTCACTTCTCCCAGGCTTGAGTTTCTCTTTGTCACTAAAGATGATGTCGACTACTATCGAGAATCCCTAACAGCCAGATATGCAAAAATTAAGAAAATTAAGGGAACCCGGCAATGGCACTTCTTAGCCGTTGGTCCAAATAAGAAATTAATAACAAAGCGTTTTGGATTCTCAGACCATTCTCAGACTTATGACATTGTTCAGCAGGATGAAGACATGGATGTCGATGGTCAAGATATAACCATTAAACCTACTGTTGGAGAATTTTACGCTGTTTTGATTGGGCGAAGTTACCAAGTTGGTTTGGCATTGGAGGTATCTGCTGAGAGAGAAACTTGTCACCTGCAAATGATGAAAAAAGCTGGACAAGTAGGGGTGTCTCTTACTTGGCCCCCAGCTGAAAAGTTTGAAGATGTCGAGTGGTCTCTCATTTTGTCAAAACTCTCAGCACCAGAATTTATTGAAGCAAAACAGTCTTACAGACTCACTGACTCCGACCTCAATGCCGTTCGCGAACATTTTAAATAATATATAGATTTTCAATTATACTTTGTTAATTGATTTTGATGTTAAATATGTTCTCGCAAGGAAGCATAAATCCACAAAAGCATCATTAAAAATATTATAAAATGTTATGATTTAAACCTTTTCTGTTTCTTAAGATTTACCTACGAGAAGTAAATAAAAAATAGAATGTTCGTAAATTAGAAGTAGCCAGTTATATATGTGATGTATGTATCATGTTACTTATACGTTATCTTTTTACTTTAAAAGATAAACTTATTAAGATTCAGGTTACAATTTATTTTATTTTCAGCCAAAAAATCGGCCAAGATTAGCTTGTCATGATTTCTTCAAATGCTGTATAAATTGAAATAAAAAAATGTAAATGAGATATAGTTTTTGTCAAAAGTTTTACAGCCTGTATGCTACACATTGACAAATGCTGACTAGGTGTTTCTTTTTATTCGTTTTCTTATCCAAATCAAACCGAATTTTTCACTCTAATTGAATGCTCTTTACTTCCCAGTCCAGATATTTTCATCATTAGTCCTGGCCGGGTGATCTTCAGTATCGACCTAGTCCTCCTCCGTCCAGACACATAACTCTTCATTTCAGATCCCCTGTTCGTCTCTCCTGATTCTGTCTAATGCACTAAAGACTAGGTCCTTCTCCGTCTAGATAAATTCCATGTGAATCAAGAATCCTTTTCTCTACTCTTAACCCTTCTACCTGAATCCAGACCTCCTCCTCGTTTGTTCAGACCACTTCCAACTCAGTCTAGACTACTTCTTACACAGTTCAGACCACTTCCAACTCAGTCCAGACCACTTTCATCTCAGTCCAGACCACTTCCAATTAAGTCGAGACCACTTCCAACTCAGTCGAGACCCCATTCTACTCCGTCCGGACCACGTCCAACTCAGTCCAGACCACTTCGTATACAGTTCAGACTGCTTCCAACTCAATCCAGACCACTTCCAACTCAGTCCAGACCACTTCCAACTCAGTCCAGACCACTTCCAACTCAGTCCAGACCACTTCGTACGCAGTTCAGACTGCTTCCAACTCAATCCAGACCACTTCCAACTAAGTCCAGACCACTTCTACCTCATTTCAGGCCACTTCCTTCTCAGTCAAGACCACTTTCTACTCAGTCCAGACCACTTCTAACTCAGTCCGGACCACTTCCAACTCAGTCCAGACCACTTCCAACTCAGTTCAGACCACTTCGTACACAGTCCAGACCACTTTTAACTCAGTCCAGACCACTTCCAACTTAGTCCAGACCACTTCCAACTTAGTCCAGACCACTTCCAACTCAGTCAAGACCCCTTTCTACTCAGTCTAGACCACATCCAACTCAGTCCAGACCACTTCGTACACAGTTCAGACCACTTCTAACTGAGTCCAGACCACTTCCAGCTCAGTCCAGACCACTTCCTACTTAGTCCAGACCAAATTTTGTCTAAGGTCTGGATATTCGTGCTTCGGGATTTACAAAATCTCATAACTTAATTGTTAATTGGAATTTTTGAATTTTGACCAAGCTCATCCTGGAGCATTGCCAGGAGATCCTCTATGCAAAATTTCAGACGATTTGGTCCATTAACTTCGGAGAATACCGCTGCCCACTAAAATTCTGATTTTGAAAACCCTCTAACTTTTAAGTTGTTGGACTTGGTCACATAGTGTCTTCATTAAAAATGTTCTCCGGACTGAGTTCTATCGATTAAAATTAAAACCGGCCATATATTATAAATTTTGAATTTTTTGAAATTTTGAAATCTCATAACTTGGGTGTAAATTGGAATTTTTGAATTTTGACTTTGATTTGGTCAAATAACTTCGGAGAAAACCGCTGCCCACTGAACCAAAATTAAATGGGTTCATACAGAGAAAGGGTTAAATTTCAAAAAAATTAAAATTCATCATTC
>JAQIWN010002907.1:0-14395 GCA_034699025.1 Entomobrya cf. arborea Gr-Col-00668
ACCATTTTTCGGATGAGAAAGGGAGTCGAGTGAGTAATCCTCGTCTTTTTCCAATGAATTTATGTTTACTTTTTCAGCAGAACGGCCAAACCCTCTTTCTTTCTTTTTCGTCTAGTCTGGTCTGACTCAGTGCCTATATGTAAACAGTACTGACCAAATACAAACTATATTTACCTAACCAATATACCTCGCATAAAATAGCCTACCTACCACCTTCACCGCACACATTCCATGTTGCTATCAAACCAACTACCAAAACCAAATATCACTCTATTGCGTATGTAGCAATGTCATTACTTGCACTTCGGTCACCTTTTCCTCTCCTTTACAGGTAAAATGCATAAAGTAAACTTGTATTATTAGCGGTATTTTCTTTCTCTTCATTCCTACTCCTCCTATTTCCCCTGCATTTCAAGAATGTTTTCCACAAAAGGAAGCCAAAACCGCTAAAATGTGGCTGTACAGCTTGTTCATATATAGCCTTTTTGCTTTCTCGTTTCGTACATAAATGCAAAGACCAAATGAAAACGAACGTGCATCCCTTTATTGGTACGTGCTATAAATACACCGTCACCCGCCATGCCACGGCATTTCAACTTTTTATTTCAGCACATATAACTCCATTTTACTACAATTCTACGACTACATTTTCAGTTTTCTTTGGATAGAGACAAGCTTCATTACACTTGAAAAGAGGAATGAACATTTATACTACCTTCTCTCCAACTACTTACTTTCCTTTCTACTACTACTGCTCAGCTATTTTGATGGCAACCAATAACGCACCCAGCTAGAGTGAATATCAGTGATGGTGGTGTCTAAAAAATTTCCAAGAAATTGAAGTGAAAGCGTGAGTAATTTTACGTTGGCGTTGGTCACGAATGATAGGAAAGTAAACTGGCAGTGGAATATATTATTATGACGAATAAAAAGGTAACTTACTCCGGTGGTAAAAGGCTGATAGATAAACTAACAACATGAATATTTCCATGTATGTATTTCTCGGAAGAAAACACCAAAACAACTATATATACATACATACCTAAAGAACTACGGTTTATATTAAATGCAGACATGCACGACAGGGGAAAATGCATACATTGGAATCCCTATCACGCTATCGTACAAAAGTCGTGTGTCTGTCGCTATTATCACTGCATTTTCACCACACGGATATGTATACCACTCTATAACAGAATATTACACTAAATAGTACACTCGTATAACTCGTATAGTCTACTAAAAGCACTTTATGATGCATTCTAAAATACCTGAAATGTCTGACATGAAAAAGGTCATAAAACTGTGCATAACACATAACATACCAATTCTATTATGCTATCTGTTTAGTATAGAGGCGATGCTACTATAAATTTATGTTATAAGCTCGTGGTATGGTACAATAAGCCAAAAAAAAAATATTCCAAACTTTCTCTTGTTTCCTTTCACACATAAATGCACAAACAACGTAACGTGTGGTGATGAGATGTGGGATATATGTGTCTATTTTTGAGCATTCTAAAATTCTTGTCAGACATTTATGATGACTTCATGTGTGAGGCATAAGTTGGGCTAAAAAGGATACACATTTACTGCCAAAATAAGTTCACTTTCTGTTCTTTTTACGCTGTGTTGTGATGTGCATGCATTCTATAAACCACCATACTTTCACTTGCTATCACCTTTTTACTATTCTCAACTCAAACACCCGCTGTTTAAGTAGAAAAAACTCGTCAGTTAAAAGGAAAAGTCAGCGGGAAGTCCCCGTCGCATATACACAGAGATATAAAACATTCAAAAAGGTAAAAAAAATATATGGAAGGATCCGAGAAACTAACTTTTAGTACATGATGCCATTGGACGATATTTTGCATTGCATGCAAAGCTACATTAATGCAAAGCTATTTTCCAGGAAAAGACAGAATTAAGCGGAAATTTTCAGGAACAAAATTCATATTGTTACACAGTTAAACGCACACTTGCTGCTGCCCGACCTGTGAGACGCTTGATGTGATGTTACTCGGGTGCTTATAGTAAAGACACGTACGAACGGATGTACCATTTTTGCCAGTTTAAATGGGAAAAGTTTTTTACAGCTATTTTCTACTTGCTTGTCATTCATGAGCCGAGAGGAGAGAAGAGGCCGTATACACATGTAAATTGCTCCATTCCATTTTCACACGTACATAAAAAAGTTAAATGAAAAAGTACATATGTTTCAAACAAACAAATACGCAAAAACGCATGTTTATTTTTTTAAAGTTGCTTGATAAATTCATTACAATTTGTTCATTTATTTTTTGGTAGTAGCGTAGAAAAAAGTATGCACACACACAACATGTGTTCATTCTAAACCGAGTTATTTGAATAACTTTTAAATTACATTATAGTCACGCGACGCAGGGCATGGTTTCTGCATCAACATCAAATGCCCGCAGCAGGACGGCACGGTCGTCAGCTAATGAACCATGTTATGTACATGCAAAGTTCAAACTAAACTATGTACGAAAGTTTAAAAGCTTATATTTATCCTAAAAGTTGTGTGTATGGTACAGGGTAAAAGGTAATTTTATTTGCTTTGCTTAACTTAGCTTGATTTCCATGAATAAATAACTGTGCACTTGTCACTCCCAGAAACTGGTACGGAGATTGATGGTCTGATGATTTTTAAAGAGGGAAAAGTGTCAGGCAATGAAATATTTAAAGTGACAAAATAAAAGTACCAACAACTCTGAAGGAATACATATATCTTCCATTTAAGGATTTCACATACAAGTATATATGTATCTCTGTTAATATAAAATGTATTTGTGCTTTCCACCCCTCATGAAAATCTTCAAACATTTTATTTCCTAATGGAAATCTTGCGTATCATGCTAATCCGTCGTCGATGATAATGATCATTATGGGAAACTTTTTTTTGCGTTGTTTGTGTGTGACCCTACCCATGACATTCAATCCAGGAGAATTTTACCATCATCATCGTTAGTGCTTGTACATATCGTATCACAACTGCCACTTTGATCCGTTCTTCCGTTTTTGTCTCATTTTTAAAAGTGAATCCAAATTTAGACTTTTTTACGTGTAAACACTCTACTCTTCAGAACGGATATCTAATGATACGATGTCAGTCGATAATGGTGTGCTGTACACTTTAATCTACCGTATCGATACACATTTTTTTTCAAAACAGGGAAAAAAGAAGATGATGCAAGAGGGGAAAGGTTAGTAATCTACAAAAAAAAATTGAGAACGTATCCCATGTTGTTCGACGAACAGTCAAAAGAAAATACAAAACAATCCAAAAGTAAGTAAAACCAATATCCTCTAACTCTCTCCTTTCTTCCCTATTTCTACTTCAAACAGTGGAGAATTTACTGAAAAGAGTAAAATGGAGTGAGTTTACGTACACACTTGAGAAAAAAAAGATAATCCCAACACTACCAATTCAACCCAAGTAAATTGCATCTTCAGGTTTCACACTTTCATGAGCTCGACACGGGGCTGGCCTAACGCTGCCGCTGTGCTGGCTTGACTGTAGCTGTGGCTGACTAATACAGTAGTATTGGGAACAAACCAACTGTACTTTTGGCATTTTCTACGCATCATATACGTTACATAAGTAATCTAACTGAATGACTTGTCTTTCATCTCATTTTCCCTCTGCATGTGTATTGTACACCATTTCAAAAAAGGAAATAGTCGGATTTGGATATATTTTACCTTCAATTTATTTGTTCAATGTGAGAGCAAATTCTCTAGATGGACGACAGGTCATCAAGATGGAAAAGCTGGAAATCTGAGCTGGGATGATATGATACGCATATAAGCCTTACGTATTTCCCCTTCTCTTTTTGTACAAGATTACTTAGTTCCATTCTGGATAAATAAATGTTAATGCTACATATAAAGAACATACGCATACGCAAATAAACATTACCATTAATCGTTGAGGAAATATGCGGCACACACATTAAGATCCATCTGCTGATGATTTAGTAATAGTAACGTTTTCTTTATATACCTTACCGCCATAACCGCATCCGTATTAAAATGGCCATATTCAACACGCACGTATTGCGTAAAATATCAATCTCCCACGATATATACCTATCTATCATCGTCCATAAGCTATATTGATATTATTGAAGGTTTTTCTTTCTTTCTCTTGTGTGGAGGCGGATTATTAGACGTATCACACAACCCTATGAGCATCCTGTCATGCAGAGATAATGCACATTGCTCTTCTTTTCAATGAACCATACTGTAAATAGTATAAGCTTTTATAATGGAGAATGGAAAGAGATAATCGACGCAACCGGCAGCAATAAGCCAAACCGGTTCCTTTCCATTTCCGCGTATAGATTTTCTTGTCCATATCCATATCACCATCCCAAAAAAGGCTAGTAACCCGAAAAAGTAAGAGAAAAATGAAATTGAGTGAATGACAGCAGCAAAAACAATAGTCGTTCCTAGTTCCCATTTTGTTTGAGAGTAACGAGCCAAAAGAGTACCTTTTTCCAGGATGAGGATGATACTACTTTTGTGTATATCCGTCTAGAGGCTTTGTGGTTGCAAGTGAACCCAAAAAGTTATGATGAGGTTTTACCCACACACCCACACGCGCTGGTGTTATATTGGTGGATATTGTTACTGCATTGGAAATGAATTTATTACGTTTTGTTGGCTTTAAAATGCTTATACGCTCATATAAACCTACAGCTCAGTTACATCTGTGTGTTTGTATGTTTATGTGTAGTTTCCGTTTACGCTGATTTACGCAAACGATGTTTCCAAATGACATTAAATGGAACAAGGACGCCAGAATTACAAGGAACGAATGTAATGGAGTGGAGGTAGAGACTACAATAACAGTAACACATGGAAAGTGAAAAATACTGCGAAACTCCCAAAAGAGGTTTGAGAATGATATATCCAAAATCCAAGAACAACACGACGGTTGTTTCATGTAAAACTTTTCGAAAGCTTGTAGGCTTGTTGAAGGTTTGTATGGATATAGCTTATTGCAGCACTGCTCTTTTTGGTTTGCAAGTGTATTTTGAAACTCCATAGAATTGTGGAATCGGCAGAGAAGGAAACGGAGAGAGAAGAGGTTTTGATGAGCAGAAGTTTGAAAAATAAACATATCACAAACACAGACACCAAGTTCATTGGCACGGACTTAGCAAATAGCATACAGTACCAGCAAGTAGGAATTACGACACGGCTTGTGGGAACATGGGATCTGGATGTCGTGTATTTCATGTGTGAGATACTTGAGTAATGAGATGATATTGCACTCCAACCGTTGTGTAGCTAATGAACAAAATGCATTAATTTAGAAGACACCAGAGGATAGCAAAATGCTGGATAACTGTTGTGGAGGAGTAGAAGAGGTTCTTTTATGTGTGTGAGAGTAGACATGTGGTTCTAATCAACATCATATTTTATAATAAGAATTGCACACAATAGCTGATGTGAGTAGAAAGACATAGATTTTAGTTTAGATCCTTTTGTACTTACTAGTTGTATGAGGATAAAAACAAAAATTCATTAATCCATGACATTGCACAGTGCACTTACAACATTGTCTGATGCATCATATTTTTGAGAGAAATATATTTGGCCTTGTCTGTTTAGCCTGTCTGGTCTACTCATCAAATTGTTACACCAAAAGAGAAAATGATCAAGTACACTTTTAGTATTGATCCTTTTCTCCCTTCCTTTATGTGGTTGAACAGAAGAACGTGACGTGTCATTTTATTTATAATCGAAAAAGTAAACAGTCTCTGGGTACAAAGGACATGGCAAACAAAGCCTTTATTTTCAAAATTCATCTCTTTCCAATTTTGCTGCCAGTTTCCAGCCTGCAGCTACGATCGGTAAGAATAATCAAACTTTAAAATATCCAAGATAAAACCTTGATGCATATTGCATTGGTGCATCGCATCGTTTAAAATCTTGCTTCCAACTCGTTCATGTTCACTTTACATGTTTCTATTCAAGTGAAAGGGCTTACCAATGCTGACAGGTTGGCTGACATGACATGGGAAAGCCTGACAAAGTAAGTAAACATTTCATTCCCTAATAATTCCTCCAACAAGATTCTATACATGACGTGATATTCCATATAGAGAAATCAAACGAGCAACACAACAACGTGAAATTTACTGATTGAACTTTCACCCAGGATTAACTTGTCGTTCCATGATTTCAGCCATCTGCAACTTTTCACTGGTTACATTAGACAAGCTCAGTAAGCAATCCAATAGTGTAATATTTGGCATTGTTATAACGTTAATACGAGATTAGAATTTGATAACGCACAAAAAGATGTTCATGGCGCCTTCTTACATAACACGTGGAATTGTATCGTAAGCTTTAAGCAATAAGGAATTTGGTAAACTTCAGAATGTAATCAAAGCAACATGAAAAATCCAATTTTCTCAGCTAAATCCCTGAAATGCAAACTAATACATTTTTATCATCATCTCTGTTCTCTCTCTCTTTTCATTTCATCTCCTGATATGCATACAATACGTTGTTTGAGAAATTCATCTCATGTGTGGTGTTATTTCAAAGTAAATCCAAATTCAAACAAAATTATATTTCACACAAATACATGTGCAGCGTAACTAAAGCACTGAATTTCTGTTTGCTGTTTTCATGAAAAAATGCGAATTACAAAATCTACAAAAAGATCACATCCTACAATCATCATCAGCACCATCATATCATGTAAAATAGAACATTCTGAGCTTTACAGTAAATCCTTGTGTAATACCCTGGACGATTGATTGTGATTGCATAACTGTAAATCTCTTCAGCTACATATTCTCGATCTAATATGAAGAGATGATAATGCTCCAAAAAGAATAGTTTCCTTTCAGAACCCTATTTTACGCAGTACGCAGAAGTATCAAATGTTTATGCTAAGTTTGGTTACAATATCTCTCATGATCCATCACCACTTTTGCATGCAAAGGAGCAAGTGAAGATGATCCCTGAAGAAAGGTGAGAATGAGAAAGCATACAAAACTATTTCCGTAATAACTTGTACCAATTTAATATACATGTATTTTCTGTGAATATGAATGTATGTATGTAAATACGACGCTTTTGGCTCTTGTCGACCATTCACCCACTTTGGTTCTCTTACAGTAACATTTTGGTTGGCAACTTGAGTAGCGAAAACAAGCAGTCAAGAGATACCCAAGTACTACTTATCATCACGTTGGGTACGTAGTGGTAGTCGCGTAGTACCTGGCACCACACAGCCACAATATAATAACCCATGTAGGTTTTACGTTTCGCCACACCACCGGCGGGATTCATTGCATACCACAAAAAGAGTGAGTAGGCTAATACTGCATTCCATTTACTATACTTCTCTGCTATTAAATTGCCTATAGTGTTCCTCTTCAAAAATTCAAACGCTGGCACCTATAAATATTACTTTAGTTTGGAAAGAGAAGTAGTGTGAAGTATAAAGAGATAAATTCGATTGCTATCTCATTTCTCTTGTCTATGAATAGCGATGCCGATAAGTATAAAGAGAATGTTAGACAAGTCTCTTGATAAATTTCTCATTGATTCTCGTATTTCACAGTTAACCAGAACTAGAAGCAGTAGTGATACCGAAGAAGCCAAAGCTTTACTTGTGTTGCGCTGTGTAAAACTCTCCAGAGGATGCATGCGAACATGAAATCATCTCAATCCCAACTTTAGTAACAGTGGCGTCCGCAAATTCTAGCGCAGCTTGGAGTTAACTATGAATACTTGCTTTTGGAGAAAGCTAAGAGAGATCGTGATGTGTGTGTGTGCATTACAGTATTTGTGTGGTGAAATGTTAAAAGATCATTTTTCCAAAAAGAAAATCACGATGCTCAAAGAGTTGAGTAAATAGCTATATTTATGTATTGTGCAGCGAAAAAGGAGCAGCGTTTTATACGATTAAATCAAATTGTAATGGGAAATATTAGCTTTTCTGAAGAGCTACCAGTCAGTACACTTGACTTGAGTAGACAGTTTTGATATTTCAAGCTTTAAATGTAAAATTTGTCGAGTGTAGAAAAGCGAGTTAAGTGCATTCCTTTCCTTTTGTAACTTTCTCTACTTGAAAGTGGTTTCGTTTTCGGTTGAAATACAATCGCATGATTGGCGGCTGACATGAGAAGTGCATTGCATTTCATAATACTAAACCACAACAAAATATTCATGAGAAATTAAATTACTCTCTCATTCCTTTCTCCATCACCACTTACTTTTCTCTGGTAAATATTACATTTCAAAAATCAAAATATCAAAACAGCTTTCTCTTTACACTTTTCTCTCTGACATTTAAATTTCCTTGAAATTCTGTTTTCACATTTATTTCCTGTTGTCCTTAATTTCTGTGGGTTATAAAAACCAAGCTATAAGATTCTCTGCATTCCAGCTAGACCCAACCCTTCTCATATTTTCTAATCGCTCATTTATGACAAACAAGACTGCTGGTTTCTTAACTTTAACCACTGACGAAAAACTGGTATGTGTGGATATTACTATGTTGATGTTCTTGTTCGTGGTTTGGGAACAAGAAATATTTAGTAATTTTTTTCTAGCGTTGTGCGTCCTTCCCTGCAAAACAGGAAGTCATGGGTGAAATTCCCAGCTGAGCATAATAATTTCCACATTATTCATGCTTTCCTTCAGCTACCACCACCAGCAGCCACAAGATCCTATAGTGAATTCCCAACCACCACCATCGCCATCACCACCACTTCCTCTCCTACTTTCTTTTGACGTACTTTCTTTTTTGCTAATGAACTTAAATATAGTATGTCGAGAAAAAATGGTGGTGGTCGACTAGAGACGTCGTCCAATTTCGCTACTATCCTTTACTCTACTCTTCTCAGCTTGCTTGCTTTTAATCTTTTGATGGTATGTGGCGCTTGTTTGTGTCAAATGTAAATTGAAATGAGCGACTTGCAAGATTAATCACGCACACATGTACATGGACCCATGTTACTTGTACACATCATGGCACTTATGACACATTCTCTGACAAGAAAAACTTTTTTTGTGATGCTGTTCTGTTCATGTTGCTTTTGTTGTTGAGTTGAGACAAGTAGAGAAGAAATCTGATTTATTTAATAGAAAGTTACAGCAGCCATGTAGACTACCAAGCACAAGACAATTCATTACATGTGTTGTGAATTTAAACTGATTTATGCATGAGATTTTTTTTCACTATAGATTTTCTCCATTGTGTATTGTATTGTACAAAATTTCTTAATTTACGAGTCTAAAAGTTATGGCGTACATTATAATTCATAAATATTCATGATCACTATTCTTTAATGCTTTTAAGCTTACAGCGTATTCTACTCTGTGGAGTGTACCTGATTCAGAACATTCTCATGATGGTACAATTTATAGTAAAAATTTAACTTTTTTCGCGTTTTGTTCTCGGTACACGAATTCCTTTCGGTACTACATGTCTAGTTCGTCACGTGCGCTGTCAAAATTATTTGAGTAAAAACCAATACGTTTCATTTATACCATTTGGGAAAGTTAACGAACCACTCAAGCTCTTGAGAAACAATGACACGATAATGTCATTACAGATCAAAAGGTTTCCAGTGTTCCATAGAAATTTTTTACTTGAATTCTTTTGTCGTATCGTGTTTGTTTCATGAGAACTTTTACTGATGTTCTTCAATGGACTAACTGGCTTGGCTGTCAATCAGTTTGTTTTCTGTACTTCAATTTGGTATGATCATGTGTTTCAATTTACAACGCCCCCATTGCGTTACTCACTAACAGCACATTTAGATCATTTTAGTTATTAAGCCGTAAGTAGAAAGTGATGAGGATAAGAATGAAAATCGTCATCAATACGATGATAAAATTAAAACTTTTGTACTTGTTAAACGAACGGATTCTAAACCGGTTAAATTTCTACGGGATATAAAAGCTTTCTCCCCTTTACCTTGCCCTTGTCATGTCATTGCCATATTGGTAAACTGTCTGAATGTGCTCATCGAACTATCACAATTCCTCTATCAGCTATTTCGTTCAACAAATGATATTTCCATTTTATTTTCCAACAACTAAGGGGTTCACAAATACCGCCACCACCATCATCACTTTTCTCTTTCTTGGTAAGAGACCGGAACCGTAATATCTTTAATAAGTCCATCTTCTTCATCACACAACAACACACAAGTATATATTTTCTTCCCTTTTTCATTCATTCATTCCTACTTCCTCCTTACTTTACTCTCGTGTTCCAAATTACATGCACCCAATCATTCATCCTAACCAGCCCACATTTATATTATCCTCATTATGATTATCACGATCTATATGACACATACCATGCAATATACGGTGTTCCCTTTCAGTCCCCTATAAAATACATTTTACAACAAAAATGTATGTTTATATCTAATATTTATATAGCATCCTTACACAAACGATCCGAATTTTAGTACCCAATCAATTTACGGATGAGCTGTTTTATACGCGCTACTCATCCAGTTTTTCCCCTCTCGCATTTATCGCCGAACATTTTATACTCCTTCTAGATAGATGTGGTCACAGAGAGAAAAATGTAGAATGTTAAGAGACTGAATGAGTTCAAATACAAGCACACACCTTGCTTGGATTTCCATTTTTTTATTTTAGAAATACTCTTGATTACTTAATATAGCTTGTATAGTCTTATATAAGTATAATCATACTCATGTGATGATTCATCAAATCAAGTCATTACATTGACTACGATATTGTAAAACCAAAAAAATACTTATATAAAATATTCGAGGCTCAGAATAAAACGAGCAGCAATAAATCCTGAGCTGCATAAAATATCTTTGAGGAAATTGAACAAGGAAGCCCCACTCTTTCTCTCCACTTTCCAGAGTCTCACTCATTTTTAGTATAAAATGCCATAATATAGTTCACTCACACCACCACCACCGCCATCACCACTATTCACCATCTCCAAAAATACTGACTGCACTTTATGCATACTTTGCTCTGTTCAAGTAAGTCATTTACCCCATCATTCTCTTATTTCTTCTTTTTTCAGAAGTGGCACGAAGAAACTATGTATGTTAAGTTGCATTCGTTTTTTCACATAGGTTGTTGGTGTGCCAGTAGTACTACAAAATGCAAAGGAAACGTAATCATCATCATCGTCTTCATAAGACTCGTATAATAACTGAATGAAAAAAATATTCATGATAAGATCAATACGAGATCGCCCACACTCATTCAAAAAAGTTTCCCTTGTATTTTTTTTTTAACCAAAAGCAGAAGAGAATATTATCAAGTTTATGAGAAAAAATCTGGAGCTACCCAATTGCATTGCCCCCTTCTAGTTTTTTGATATGTTTATGTAAGCATTTCATCCTTCTTCGTCGTACAGTACACTTATGCACGCTTATATGAACCATACCCTATGATTTTCATTTTGTTACAAACGACAAAGTTGCTGATTTACTTTGACGAACTGATGATTCCATTTCACAATATAATTTAAGAAAAATAAATGACTTTATGGACAAAAAAACTGACTTTTTTTACGACTGAGTGTGGAACGGAAGGACGAAGAAATTACCCTCCTTTCCTGTGAATGAGTATATTTTTTACAACATACTTACTTATTAGTCTGTCAAAATTTACGTAAAACCCACAAAAGAGTGAGTACAATAGGTATATATATTACAGCAACGCTTCGTAAGATATGATAAATGATAAAATACTTGTTATAGTCAACCAGACAAAATGATCACACGCATATGAAACGCGTAGCCCACTGGAAATATGCTGCTCGCATTAATTTTACCAAATGGAGATATGGCATGAAATGCCAAAAAGCCACAACAACCAGTTTGGTTGGAAGCAGATGCAACGATGCATTATCCATCTTGATAAGCGTGTATAATATCTATTCATTCATTCTTTTTAAAAATACAAACCTAGTAAACGTAATATTTCAATAATGGTCATGACTATGACACATGGGCTTAAACCCACTACAAAATTGTAGCTAGAGGACAGGAAGCCAGTTTCTGTGTTTTTGTAAGTTATAAATTTTTGTCACAAAATTTTGCGTTCATTGTGCGTGATGAATGTATATAGAAGCCAAGAAGATAGAAAGAGACAAAAATATTGTCTGGCAAGAATGAAAGTTATTATTTTTTCAAACAGACAAAAGCGCCACATAGACCAACAGTCGAATATATGGTGCTGCTGCCATGTTGAACACGACAACAAACTATTCGAAGTCGTAGCAATATTTTTAAATACTGACAAAAATTGTGTGCAAAGGACGCAGACGACAACGTCAAAAACAGCAATAAAGGCATTACGCCAGTGAAATAGATATATATGCAAAAACATAAAATGAAACCAAGCATATTGTGAGATATTTACAAGTGGTGTGGCATCATCAGTAATAGCAAATAGCCCTGCAAACATAATGTTTTTATATGTCTATAGGATTTTCAAATGCGTGTCGGTGTCCTACTAAAATCGTTATCATCACGTCTGCATCTTTCGACGATGTTGTCCTCAGTTCTCGCATCTTTACAAAACAAAACAGAGAGTCACCACTGCCTCTCTTGCCTTGCCACTTTGCTCGCTCGCCATCGCCATCAAAAAAGGCACATCATGAAGAACTTTACAAGTTAAACCCGTATTTGTATTTTTGCAGCTTTAAGTTGATTTGATGATGGTGGTGTTGAACTGAAAAGGAGAGATTACGACTTTATACAACAAGATTTATCAAAAGAGATGATGATCACCATCAACATCAACCAACGAGCCAACACGACATCATTATGATCATATATCGTTGTTGTGTGTGTATATATATAACATAATTTGCCATTTAGTAAAAGCGCTTGTCTCTAGAAAAACCAGTGAAGTTTTTACTTTACTTTACAAGATGAGAACCATCCATACATAACGTTATTGTGGTAAAACTACACGATGATGTGTGATGTGTGTACGAGCCACCATAAAAGACATATTTTTTTTCCACAAGAGACAGAGAAACAGAAAGAAGAGAAGAGATCAACAATAAGATTTACTTGAATGACACACTACTTTGTGATGTTTTCATGATGGTGATTAGCAGCATAATAGGATGAGTTTGAATGACTGAAGAAGAAAAGTAAGCATTTGCTGAAGAGAGAGAGAGAAGTTATAATAATACACTTCTCTCTAGCTTTTTATGCGTTTCCCATTCTATAATAGTAGTGTGTATTATATCTAATTACTAGATATTTTACACGTTTTATATGCACGAGTCTTTCAGATGATATCTGCTGCCAGCAGGCGAAAGTTGCGTATGTATTTGAATTCAGACATGAATCCACTGTTTGTAAAAAAGAGCATCATCGTCATAAAAAACTTAAATGTCAAGAGCCGCGCATTGTTATTATCTCCTTAAATTATAACGGGTGGATGCTGTTTGCTGCTGCAAAAGTCATTCATCACATCAGAGCCGCGTCTTTAACTGTATTATTTGCAAAAGAATCAGCGTACTTCATGATGGCAAGCAAAATGACAAATCTTTGGCATTAGCACACACACCAAAAAATGAGTTTATTTTCTGAATACAGAATGAGTAGCCCTATATCTTTTTTCAATTCAATTGAAAAAAAATTCAAGGTTTTAATGTTTGTTCATTAACTTTTATATTTTGTGATATTTCATCAGTAACGGTAGAATTATGTCTGTTTGTGTGGGCAGGCGAATGTTATTTGTGTAAACATAAATACATTTCAACTGACAAATAAAAACGTGCATTTAGTTTGCTTTGTTTGATCTGATCAACTATTCAGTTCAGTTCATGGTCATGTTTAGTTGAGACAATAATTACTACTCTTTATTTATTTTGTTGGGGAAAAGCAGAGAAGTAAAAGTGGATCGAATGAACCGTTAAAAAAGTTTTAGCTACTCGAATGAAAAAGCTTTTAATTTTAATGATGAATTTTCTGCGTTTCTTCTTTCTTGAAAGGTATATGAATTCAGAATAATTACACATATGTGTCAATAATTACACTGCAAACAAACAAGACTCTTTTCATCTGCCAACCCAAACATAAAAAGCGTAATTATCTCGGTCATGTACATTTTTATTTTAAGAGTTCCTCCCCTTCTTACTGAAAAAAGTCATAATTGTTGATGTGTTCGGAAAGTTGAGAAAACGTTTTCCACCTCCACCACCACCACCACCTTGAGTAACTATAATTTTAAGCGGATAATGACTTATAATAAATATTTACTTCTAATTCGACTAAAATATAACTTTATTTTTAGTAGCACACATCCATCCATATCCATACTTTACTTTCTTCAGAAAAGAGTTCATACCCTTTGACTTTCATTGATGTAT
>JAQIWN010002908.1:0-14395 GCA_034699025.1 Entomobrya cf. arborea Gr-Col-00668
AAATAAAGCTTAGACAATGGCGTATAGCTTGACTTAAAGCTGGAAACTTTAAGCTCATGTAACTCAACAATGCGTGGCCATTGAAACCTAATATTTGGGCAATAATTATCTTATTCTAATGCCTTAGTATAGCCAAAGTTTCAAGCAATTCTGGCAGCTCTCGATGAAAGGCTCCCCTCGTTAGCTAAAACTTATATAATGTTAGTAAATGCAAACAAAGTTGTTTCAAGGGATTCATACATGATTTGCGGCTAAGCCCACGAGATCTTTCGCTGTTACTTGGTGTGTGTGAAAAGGAAACTTTGCATTAAGGAGGAAATAACTATGTTAAGGGTACCCAAAGCAATAAATTTTAAACTCGGATAAAAAGTAGTTCTGCCAGCCTTAAAACTTTCTTTATTTAAAAAAAGAAGAATTAATCTTATGTCCTCCTAAATATGGGCCATAAATTTTTTAAATTAAAAATTGCATTAACTACAACTGATTAAAATTCATGATTCGTCCAATGCGAGTTGCGTTTAAAGCTTAGAGTAATTTACGTAACAAATTATTATATTTAGCATATTTTGCATTCTACATTTTGAAACATGAAAGCTTTCTAATTGGTCACATCACAAAAAGGCACAGAAGTAGTACAAGTAGGTTGTATTGGATTTTTATGCTGAAATCGTATCCTCAAGTATTTACGGTCCCTTTGTGGAGTTGAATTTCCACTTACAGTAAATTCCAGAATTCGCTCTTCAATTGGATATAGGACGCGTTCAGTGATTTAGGTCGTTTGCACTCCAAGAGGTAGGGAAAGGGGTCAACACTTCTTGGACTACTTATTGACATTAAATAAATAAATAAAGTCTAGTTAGATATTGGCTTCCTTTTTCTCCTCATCGCACTAATTAAAGTATCCAAAGTGTATTGACCGATTGACTCAAAGTATCTGGAATATAGTAGTGTAACCTATAGAGTCTACATTCATTTGTACATACGTATAACATTCAACTGCATACTTATTCCAAAAATCTCTTTGTATATCTGGTTTTAAAATGCCATTTCCATCATTTTTAATGCAATGAACAAGTTCGCCACAAATTGCGGTTGGTAAATCGGCAGTCCTGAAAATCACATGTTAGTTTTTAAAAAACATAATCTACAAGCTTTCACTGCAGTTTCACTTATGCATAGAAAGCAATTTCCTTTCAGTTAACCATCCATGTATCAAATTTTCCATCCTTCAACAAAAATATGTAGTACATTATCTATTTACAAATGTTCTGTCACTTGAACTATTTCAATCTCTAAAATTGCTGTGATGACCCGTGTAAACTACAGTTTGTCTGTTTTTTTTTCTGATGTGGTGTCCAATTTCCTTGTTGTGTTACACATTTTTGAACAGGCACTCACCCAGATCAAAGGCAAAAACTGAATACAAATTACAAGCGAAATGTGGAAAATTTCGTCTCTCGGGACAGCTGCGTACATGTATGCATGTCAGAATAAAAAGTACCAAAATATAGCCGCAAAGAAAACAGAGTCAACAGTCTATGAAAAAATGTAGTCTTGTTGAGAGCATGGAATAGTTTTGAAGTAGATGTGTAGTGTATGTGAAACATGCGTTTCTCTTTTCTTTCATTTTATTTTGTGCTGTACAACCTCCTGACTTTCTGATCATACATGCTGGTAGCTGAATACTTGAGCAACTTTAAAACAGTCGTACTTCCTCTTTGCGCAATGCACTTGTCTACATTTACACGTGCATTTAAAATGAGATATTTTTGTTCCGTACGTGCGCTCGTGAAGGTAAGTATCGGAAGGCTAAAATATTGCATAAAAAAGGAAATAAAAAATTGTGCTGTTTACAGTTTGTATCCGACGATCCCATAATAATTTACATAGACTGTTTCTTTCTACTATTCAGAAAAACGTATTTTTCAATTCCTTTTTTTCTTCTTGGGTTTGCTATGAATTTGGAGAAATAAAACGTGCTAAATAACTTTCTTCCCTGTGAGTATGTAGCAAGCACCTGGATTAAAAAACAATCATGCAACACACACTTTTAAATATTTTATTTCATGCATACTTGTGTAACATGTCTTTACGTTCACCGGAAGCAAGAAGTGTAAATACATTTTTCATGACATCACACACACACAGGTAAGTTGTTGTAGATTGTAGAAAGCCTCGACATTGATGTTGATGCTGCTCTTAAGCTATACAGACAACACTTTATACTATAATATTACGACACTTTAGAAGATATAATACTACTAGTTATAGAATACAATAGGATATAGATATAGACATGTATGGATTTTGCTACAGTATAAAAATGCAACATACGCTAGACAGCGCACAACTGCGGAAGTGTACTGTGCAAAGGTGAAAAACCCTGGAGAAAAATAAAGTAAGCTTAAAGTTGCATTTTTCTTCTCATCTTATTTTTATCGCGAATTACACCACGAGCTTACATATATCCATGAGTCTAACAGTAACAACAAAGTATTATGATTTTTTACTTGTCTTCTTTCCATTTCCACACAGTTTTCATACAAGGTTTCTTTCTATTACTTGGTTGGAAGACGCTTTATTCCAAGACATCGCATTGTGTAACGTATAGAGATACTTTCATACACACACGTTTACAATTTTCATGCAGTACGGCATTGATAGGAGGAACGTAACGTATCATACACATTAAATTACACTACGCAGTGTACTTTCTAACGACAGCGTATGGCTTTCTCTCTGGAACATCTTTATTTTGTTGTCTGCCATACAACAATTGCAATAACAGTATTGTTTACTCTGACAAAAGAATTCTTTGTGGATAATAGAAAATGATGGAAAACGGGAAAAGATGGAAGATGTATAGAAAAACGGTAAACTACTTCATCCATCAATTTCTGTAAGTATCAAATATTCCAGCAGTTTGGTCAGTCGAAGGTGCTGTTTTGGAATAATGTGCTTTTGGTTATAGTGCTTCGGTGGTTACTGACATTTATAGATGAATAGTTATATTTATATACATATTACAAATATTGAATGCAATGGGCTAAATAAAACGCTTAATGTTCACCTTCCTACGTCATTTGTAGATAAACCTATCATCCTGAAGGTAAGCATACAAAACCAAATGTAGGTTATTTTATATTCTGAAAAATGAATTACAAAAACGAAGATAAGCACGTTATATGACTATACTGTGAAGCGGGATACAAAGGAAAATATTGAAATTGATATATTGAAATGAAATTGATTATTACATGGAAGGAATAAAGAATAGAAGGAAGGCAGGCCAACTTGAAAGAAGCGACAGCTAGTTTTTTTTATCTTTTCTGCAGCTACAGTATTTTTTTCCTCGCGTGTATGTATTCATGCGTAAGAGTATTGTAAGTACGATCGGAGGTTAGCCTCCGGCTCATCTTTCACTCTGATGCATCGACTTGTAAGAAAGTATGTTGTACTCCATTGGCTATAGCTGTCTCATCTCCTCTTACTTTTTCTCTAAGATTCCTGTAAACCAGAAGAGGAGGAAAAATGATAAGGATGTTGAGAAAACGAAAAATGGAGAAATGGATGATGTTTAAGTTTCAGGCGTGATGATGAGGATGAATGTTGGTAAAAGTCAACGGATTTTAGATGATTTTAAAACTAAGACAAGTAAGGCAACCGAGTTTAGATATGGAGAGAAGATAACAAAGTTGAATCTCGCAATGATATTAGATATATTGTGTGTAAGAAGCTTCTTTGACTTGACTACATATATTTTTATCTTTAACTGAAAACTGAGTTACGTTTGTTCGAATAGACACACTTATTTTTGTGATGTGTTTGTTAGTTTGATACATGAGATGTTATATACACCGACCGACCGACCGACACGTGTGCTCGTGTAAAATGATAATGCTCATGTGATTGTGATATAAGAGTAAGGGGTAGAATATGGTTTAGAAAAATCGGCTTCATCACGTCGCTGACAAGGAATAAAGTCCTGGGGAATCCAAAGGGATATTCTTTTTCATCATGATACCTTGAATCAAGAGGCCTAACAAATGTAAAAAAGGTAAAGTGAAGAAAATGCACTGAAGACAAAAAGACATTCTTTATTCTTGCATGTCGACGTGTCAGAGTCATCTGTAAGTCGACACAAGATGTTTTTTCCTAAGCGTAAAATAACGTTATTTGTGGCTTGTATGCATTTTTTGGTAGTGGTGTGTGGTGGCTGACTGGTGTTTGCTTGTGGAATTTTGGGAAGGAAAGGCAAGGCTAGTGAAAAGTGAGTATTTGTCTCGCTCGTGAATATGCTATTATTACAACAGGATCTTGTTTTTATAAAAAAAAACTTATTTTTAGTTTGTAATATATCGTACTATTCACAAGGGCTCAGAAAATTTCTTTTCAATTCTGTTGGAAGTTCCATCTTGATGCATACAAGAACGGAAGGGAAGCGTGTAAAGCCAGAAGCAAACAATTTCGTGAACCAAAAAAGAATGAGAACAGAGAAGACAGGAGACAGACATTCTAGGCTTTAAAAAGTCAGTTTCTCTATTTCCTTCATAATAATATTAAAGATGTCATCACAGATACCGGTTTTGTGTTAGGTTCACAACGAAATGTGCAAAAGTTGTGTGGGTACATAACATATATCATCATATGTAATTCACAATGAACACACGTGTACAGTAATGTGAAATGTATAGCCTTATTTTCAAATGACGAAGTGAGAAAAATGTTTCAACGAAAAGTAACATACGACAAATCCTTGACAGACAGATTGTCTGATTATGCATCCATCCTATATGAGATTCGTGATGAATTGTTTTTCTTATTTTCTTTCTGGCTAAACAAATCTGTGTCGTGCATTTAAACTAAGCCCTGTCTGGTGTATTTATATGATATTGGTTTATATGAAGGTTGAAATTTCTAAAGAGAAAACACAAAAACCACAGAGACACGAGTACTCAAGGATAATATACTTCTTACATGATGATGGATGTATGTATATTTACAACATGTGCTGCAGGTAGCCTTCGCGGTACAGTAGACCAGAGTTACTACCAAAAAAAACATTTCTCTCCTGCGCATATAATATTTTCGGATATGTGAGCAATATGTGAATGAATAGAACTCACTTTCTTTTCTTGGTTTCATGCTATGTCGAAAATAACTTGTTTCTTTTAAGAAACATTTTAATCATGCATATTAATTATGATTGAGTGAATCCAATAGAGAACACTTATTTTAAGTAAGCTTCACTAGTTTTGTTTCTTGCTTTGAATAGACTAGGCTTTAATTGTATCAAGATATTGAAAATTTTCATGTTATTTCTACAATTCAGCAAGTTTCACTCAATTCACATTATTTGCAGATTTGTATTACTTGATGCTTATCAGATATCTCCTCAGCAAAATAAGTTTTTACTCTTACTCCTTTTAGCTTGGAGAACATTGAACACAACATACCTTTCCAGCAAGTTTATGATGAGTACACAAAACAGGCTTGGGGTATGGGGGAAAAGGGAAAATGAAAAAAGAGGATAATGTACGAAAACCCTTGCTACGAAATTGAACAATAAGCCTAACTAAATAATACAAACGTAAGCGCTCTTTATTTCGTTAAACTGAATAAGCACGTCATACACATTCATTCAACTTTGTTTTTGGGTAGAGAGATTATATCTGAATTTCAGAACGGAGCCCCATCACATCAATCCTTCCAACGGCCGTGTCCACCCACAACCAGTCGTTCAGCAGTTGCCTTGCCACATCTTACATTCTTCATCATCTTCTTGTCCTCATTGCCATTAACATCATTCTCTACCCACCACAGTGTTCCGTCCAATAAAACCATCACTCCATAACATCCTCCATTCAGCATAATAGCCACTAGCCTACTCTTTTCCCTTTGTCTTGAAAAGTTAAAGCCCTAATAAAACTTTTATGAATGTTGCCCTCCTCGCCTCAAATTACCCCGTATTTAATATTGGACGCAGTTGCACAAAATACATAAACCACCTCCCCACTCCCCATAAAACCTCAGAATATGTACTAAATACTCCCGTCCGTGGAAAGCTGCTATCATCAGCCTTTTTTGTCATCATCAACCAATTATTATACCACCAAAATGAAATAGGTAATCATTTACTATTACCACTTATGTTACATCTCAAACTTTATGGACCACAAGACTTTCCCCGCTGTGCCAAAGAGATGGAAAAGCTGACATTTACAATCTGCTTTGTACTTTTTTGTGCGTGGTGCTTTCCTTATAGAAGTATATTTTACGGAGTACATAGGACGTTTGTAGTTTATAGTATGAAAAAGACAATCGTAATAACAATGAAATTGTTTACAAACCAATGCACCGTGAGACACAATCAGTGCAGCAAGCGTAGAGTTGTTTGCAAAGTTTTAATTAACTAAATAGTTATTACGATTGTACAAATACACTCCTTGCACTAGCCATTCCATTTCATTTCTATGTTTTGGGACGAATGCTAAACAAAAGTACTGGATGTAAGTAGCGAAAATAATAAGTTAACACTAAGCATATTTTTATTGACGGGATATACTTTGTCTACCATTCTTTTAAATACGTCTATTATGCAGCAGCCAAAATATACCATCACCTCCATTCACCCGATCTATGCAAATTAAAAAAACTACTTTGTTTCTAGCTAATTTTCTTACTTTATTATTGATTTAATCAGGTTGAAGGTTTGTTGTAGGAGAAAGCAGTATTTATTTCATTAAGTAACTTAATAAAGGTAGGAATTAATTAACAGACAACCTTTTTTTACTTTCACAAGCATGTTTAATATTTATATTTACCAGCACAGGGATGCAAAACATAATCTCAATCTCATTTGAACTTGGAATATATATCCTAATTCCCGGAGGAAGGAAGAATCTCGAAACGACCCTCCCCCACAAGCGGTCCATTAGTGTAGATAGAAAACGTTGCAATCTAATTAAGAAGTGAAGTGAATAACGTACTTTTTTTTGAGTCCAATGAATGCTATAGCTGAAATATGTTCCAAAGTTCCGTAACTAAAAAGGTATGTCTTTGTTGTTAAGAGAAAGTAAATGTCAGCATGTTTGTGGGCTAAAAAGGGTAATTGATTCAGACCATTTCAATTGTACATTTAAAAAAATTTGAACACGATTTAGTAGCATAACAAAGTACAGTTTTTGTAAAAACACGAACTTTTAAAATAAAGAGATGTGATATTAATATTATTAATTCGAGCGGTCAGACTTGCATAGATTCAGTTCGACGGACTAAAGTAATCATAATATAATCACTGGAACATTTATAGAATGGATCAAGATTTTTTAAGAGCAGATGCTTGTTGTCATCTTTATAATGAATTTGAATAATAAAATAATTCAAATTCATTATAAAGATGACAACAAGCATCTACTTTTAAAAAATCTTGGAATGGATTATATTAAAGCAGTATTTTGCTTTGTCATAAATACAAATGATTGCTTTGACACAGCCTTGATAATATGTAATTTAAGATGATATTGCCTTGGAAAATGTACTGATTGCTTCTTTAAAACTAACTAAGGTTATAAGTTATGATAAGCATCAAATTTATGCATAGTGCAGTTATTGCTGGTGGTGTTCTTTCCCACCTACTTTTTTGTTTTACGTGCATGCATATGTCCTGGCCCACCTTCGTTCGGCAAGTCACTAACAAATGACGTGAAATGCTAGAGGCAGTTAGTTACAAGACAAACATAAAATTTCGGGTTTGAGAAGCACTCACAATATCTTATTTTAGTAATAAGCCTAAACAGTGATTCTATCACTTATACATTATTTATAGTTTGTGAGCCTTTATTGAACAGTAGTCGGAAAGGCGGGTAGAAAATTGGGCTTCGAGAAAGTATTGTGAAAAGAAAACTGATACTGTTAGTAACAAAGGATACGAACGAATGTTCATTATGCACAAAATAATTCAAATCTCAATGAATGAAAACTTTTTACGTGACTTCAAGCAAAAATAGTTTGTCGTAATTTCCTTCTTGTTACACTGTACATCATATCATTTACATTCTCTGTTTAAACATAACTGTCTGAAACACTTTAAATTAAAGACACAACTTTCTCGACAAAGTAATCTCATAAAGATACGGCATATCGTCCAAGTCATTATCGTTGTTCTAAACTGAGATAATTTTAATGAATTGTACATGGTAGTATTTAATCCCTGGAGGTTATAAACATCTCCATACCCACCCCCTCCATCAGAACTGCCAGCGGCATTCAAAAACAAGGTAAGCAGGAAACAGAACCACGAATCCTTGTTTTGAAAGAAAGATGTGACATCTCGATGGATATCTGACATTGTCCAGCTTTGATCCCGATGTAAACGACAAGTACATAAGCATTGAAACTGAATAATAATGTCAACTTGGTTCATGCCTTTTGTTGGTACATTTAAATTGTTAGATCAATGTGCTATCTTCACGTTATTTGATTCTACTTGATAAAAATTAAAAGAGGTTTTCATATAATAACAAGTATTATGAATCATACATGTTATATATTTTTATACAAGTAGAGAAAAGCAAGCATCACAGTCAAAACAAAACCATTTACGCAACTGTTGGGGTTACCTAAGACTATTGTAAAGTTATATTGTAAAACGTGCTAACCCAGAAGACCTACTTAATACCACGTTAGTTTTAATAAAGTCTACAAGACTGACAAAAACGGAAGCTAATAATTTGCTTTGCTACTTAAGTGTAAGATCTTTTTGTGCTAGCCATCTGCTTGTACCATCATGATAATATTTACTCCGTACATTAGTCAACTCAGTCGATAGGTATTAAAGCACCTTCAGCAATGAAATTCGCAATTTTAAACCCCAAGGTACAGTGATTAAACTTTAAGGATAAAAAAACCTGATGAAGTATCACTTTAAGCCATTTTCAAAAAAAAAATGCTACCACCACGAATGCCTTTTGATGACAATATGTTTAAAAGACATCACGCTTAGAAACAGTACTTGACAAATAAAGGATATTCGTTGCCAGTTTCGTGATATTTATAATAATTTTTACGAGTTTAAGACTTCTTGTGGCCACCGCAACAAGCCTTAAAGTTTAAAGGAACGCAATTTATCAAACTGTAGCAACAGCAACGCAACAGTGTTGTTTGGGTTCATGCATATATTCATATGTGCTAAAATAGTACATAACAATGAGATTACATATATTATGAAACGATGTACCTTCTTTGTATATTTTGGTGTATCATATAATAACTCTCTACGCATATTTTAATATGTGGCGAAATCGTATTTTTTAAATATTAGTTGCAAACAAAACTGAAAAACTTATACATGTTCACACTTGAATAACACTTAACATGCCTTAGAATACAGAGTGTAAGTAGAATTATTAAAATAAAGCTGCTACAATGGGAAAGTCTTCTCATCATCATGTATAATGCAGGAATTAGAGTACCATGCAGTTTGCATAGTCCAGCTTGATTTCATTACACGAAATTGCTGCCTCAGCTTATATTCAACCAAAAACATCCGGATGTGCTTTCTCAAACGGTCTACACACACTAGAAATTTTAGCGATACTTACGCAACTTCCTGTAGAGCTCACGCTGTGGTACTTGTTTTGATATATTCAAGTTACACACATTTTTAATATCTTTTTCGAGACATACAATATTACGTTTAAGCGACATGTTAAAAAATGAGCTCATTTTAAGAGCAGGTTGTTGTCCCTAAATTTCATTTCCTTGTATTTCTCACACTGAAAGCCCTCTGGACCTATAACTTTTGGTGGTGGTGGTATCTTATCATCTAATTTCTTTAGAAAGTTGCTGTCTTATCATAAGTACTTACATCTCAGAAATTATATAAGAATAAAACATCTTCATAAGCAAGTGTAAATATTTCAAGTATGCATGTAAACAACTTCATGATAATGATTGGTCTTGTCAGTCTGCTCGATGTGATGTCACGATGGAGATGTTGTTGGAACTTTAACGTTTCAGAACTTAAAGTTTTACGTTTGTGTAGTCTGGCCCACAATATGTCGTAAAAGCAACAATACTAACGAAGAAACAAGGGTCCGAGGTCGCACTAGGCACTATGGAATACAAAGTTAACTAAAAAATATTCAGCAGTATAAGTGCAAATCTTCGTTTGTTTGAAATCATTATTTATTAGTAGTTTATTATTAGTATGGCACTAGAAAATTTAAAATTTAAGTTTTTCATGAACACGGTTTAGCTGTTGAGACATGATTTACCTCGCACAAAATATATATTCGAACATTTTACGAAAAAGTTCAAAACACAACAAGAACTACTTGAACGGAGAAGCGTCGAAAAATCTTTTTTCGTCACGTTCACGCGTATTAAATCTCGTTAAAATTAGTGTTTCAACGTTGTTGTTGTGTTGCCATGCGCTTCAAATGGTTGATTGTCACAAACTTTAGCCAATGGTCAAATGAAAAAACCACGACATTGTGTTATTAAACCCAAACATATGAATCGTATTCCTAAGCCTGAAACTATTTGCTTAAACTCGGATTTTTTAACTAACGATAAGTTCATCGAAATTCCCCACAATCATAGTGAATAATCCTACGCATTCATTCAGAAAAAAATACTATGACAAGATAACGGTTTCGCAAGTAATTACCAATATGAAAAAGTTTTCACACGTCCCATAAGAAAACCCTTCATGTCTAAACGTATTGTTGCATGTTTTAAATTAAAGTATTAACAAAATGAAGCGTACTTTCACTCATTTTTTATTTCCATTTGCAGCTGAAGTAGTTATGGTTTAAGACCATGTCATGTCAGTTTGAAGTAAGTACGGTGGACATTTAAAAATAAAAATATATTTTTGTGAGAGCACATTACAACTTTTAAATGTCACAGTAATAGTTCTTACACAACTAAAAACAAGCGAATGTCGTACGTCACGTTGTCAGGGAAAGTATAAAATTACAACTTTTTCTCATAAAGTCTAAATCTAGATACATAAACTTCAAAGTTTATCCTGCTTTGTTTTTCCAGGGGTTCCACTGGGACGTGCCTCTATTCAAGGTACGTGTTCACAGGGCACACACGTACATCAAAAAATATGCTTTTTGCTCTATTTGTTCCCATTTGAACAACATCTTCTGCTTGTAAGCTGACGGCAAAAGACTCGTTTTTGTCAAACGAGATATTTATCAGTCAATTTTTATTAAGTTAATTTAGTTTGATATGTATACTAATATTACATTGTATTTTAGCAACAACGCCATATCACGCTTTCATCCAGTTTTCACTACGATACGGACTTTTTAAATTTGTATTGCGTCTGGAAAAAACTCAGAAATGAGGGAATCTGGGAATGAGTAGGTGTTTATTGATACTTGCATGGATGACTTTGAATAATGAAAAAGTATTCATATAATTATGTACTAATGAACGGAAATTAATTGATCTGCTTGCTTCAATTACGTTTTCATCATACTCAGATAATTATGTTGTCTAGGTAAGAGTTCTCTCAATTTGGAAAGTACCCTTTTACTCTTATTATATTACTACTACTTTAAAAGGATCCTCTAGCACGGTTTCCCAATAATGTAAATTCTCAAAATTCAGTTGAAATATACCCATTGATGAGCATGGTTCAAATAACATGAGTCTCATTGTTCAGAAAAACCGATACGCGTACCAAACCAATATATAAAGCTTAAGTGTATTGTTATTTTACACGATGCATGACTGTGCTACGGTTTCATTTTGATATCATTGAATGCTTATGGAGTGGGTATGGAAAGTGGTAGAGGATCATAATTTGCGTCGATAGTAGATACGTGTATGGAAATCTATCTACGTCGTAGACTCTTACACCGGACAGGTTAGCTAGGATTCACGATGAATGTACATTAGGTACGTATCATCGAGTTTTTGCACAAGTCATTACATAAGAAGCATGGCTTTCCACTTACCTGTGCGATGTGATGGCATCACACTGAATGGCCTGGTATAGTGAAAAAAATCTGTATGAGCTCGCCACTTGTCCTACTTTCTATCTCAAGAATGCTACTCACAAGTACATTGTCTACTTAAAATTTTTGAATTGAAAACGGTTCCCATCACGTTATTTTTTTTACATTGCTTTGCCAAACAAGTGCTAGTCTGGAGACATAAGAGACCATTCTTTGGTACAACTATTTTGAAAGATAGAAAAGTATGTAGTCAAGCAGCCTGTAACATTCCAAGTGTTTCGGCAACATGAATGATTGAATAAAGAGCAGTTCAGATGGTATGGCAATATACTTGCAGCTTTTTTTCGGGGACAATAGCCTCTGTCTACAACGACATGTAGTTCTCACAATCACTACACATTTACAAATCTCAAGTGAATTCGGTCTAGCAGTTATATTGAATGGTTGACAAATGTGCATGTAACTAAGTAGAAGATTATAAATTCTGCATCATTTTTCAATTCGCAATGCTCTTCACTCAAAAGAACATGTATTGCCTTTCCATGTTCCAATATGATGGTGTCATGTTTAACATAAGATATTATATATGCTTCATGACCTAACTTATAAAATCGTTACAATAAACAACATTACTGAGGTATAGTTCTTCGATGTGGTGCTATATAGCGAAATATTACATTGCTTCAAGCATTACGGGAAACACAAAGACTTTAAATTACGCTCATAAATATGCATGTCTGTGCAAACATTTCATTGAACACAAGTGTGATAGCGTGGAGCAAGTGCGACTTTCCTATCTTTGGTGGTTCTGTCGGTGAAAAAATATATTTTCATATGAATGACAAGGTGTAATAGATTTTAGGTTCTAAAAATACTTACTTTTCTTTCGAAGGTAGTTGTAATGCAGTCTGTAATAGCGAAAGGTACCGATACAATTTCTATAGTTGTACATGCAATATAATGGCTTATAGTATTGTGGCAGATTTTTATCTCAGTCAATTTTTACCGCAGGCAATTTATATGATACAAGATGTACCAAGGAAATAAAAGAAACAAACAAAACCATAGCGAAATTGTACATTTATGCGGATATTGAAGAAGACGCGATTTCTTGGGAGAAACACTATTTCAAACACTACTCCCCACTTAATGGAAAACCAAACTATGTGAAATGATACTGATGATGGGAAGTATGCACAAACGCTCTCACACACAGAGAAAAAAAGGAACAAAGTGTAAAATATGCATTGAATAGTGTGAATGGTGTCTTTTGGTTAGCTGTCGCATTCGCTGTTACTCTTACGATACGATATAAAAATACACTTTAATATACTACTTTCTGTCTATTTTCTCCACACTTTCATTCAATAAATAAACCACATTTTTACACGTGACATTGCAAAAAAGTTACTTGGGTGGTTTTACTTTTTGTATGGCTCTTTATAGAGCAACCGACGACGACGACTTTTTCTTCGGTTTTTATAATCCCTTCAAATACCTTACCGTGATGGTGATACGGACATGTTGATGATGATGATGACGATGGAGCTTCTTCTGCTAAAGAAATGCATAAAAAGACCAAAGAAGACGATTTATGATGATAGCGGTCTGGGATTCGTCTTGATTCTCTTCTGTTTCTTTTCTTTTTCTCGTTCTGCTTTGCTTTAGTCTTTTTTTTCTCTTGTGTACATATTCTTCATGCTACATCTTCTCAGGAACCCGATGAATTCACAATCTTTCCTCCTTTCCCCTTCAGCAATCGCTGTACTCACGTTCTTAATATAAAAAAATGTATGCGTGTACGACCATGTATCCAACAATGAGTGAATAGGATACTACCAACTTTTTAAGAACTGTTGAATAAAATGTGTAGCAGTGGCAGGGGTGATGATAAAAATACTAGGTCTCAGCTTAGTGCACCTATTCTTTCCATTCAAGGGTACAAAATGGATGGGGCTTCCTCCTCCGTTTCATTTCTTTTCTTACTTCTGAGTCAGTAGCCATGTCTTTATGCTTCGGAGATTTCGATGCGCTAAAAACCAGGAAAGCTGAGATTACTTTGAGATTTTTTTAAATGAAAAAAGAAGAAGTGAGAAGTCGTTTGTATACCTAGTTTAACGTTATGCTATAAAGTAATATAACAATAGAAAGAATCAAAATAGGGACTAAGAGCTACAATTCTATACGTGGGCAAGCTTCCGATTCAAAAGTATACAAGAAGGTAAGTTTGCGGAGTGTATTTTAGATATTGAACTTTCAATTCTAAAGAAACCGATATATGAACCACCTAAATATGACACATTTGGAGTGTAGCACTTTAGTTAATAATATACTTTAAGTAATGTCGCCAGTAGTTCAGCAGGGACTGGTGCTGAATTGTTACATGAAAATATGATGCATATACAAAAAGAAAATTG
>JAQIWN010002909.1:0-14389 GCA_034699025.1 Entomobrya cf. arborea Gr-Col-00668
AGAATTTGCTTCCACTGGCTTATCGCAAGTAACTCAACAAGTCCAATACAAATAGCCAACCTGGGAAAGCCTGGGTACAGAAAATCCTTATAGTAATGTATATTGTGTAATGTACTTTTTGAAACTTTTACTAAAATCTGATTCTACTCTATTCTGTAGGATGATTTCATGTGTTTTTGAAAAGATCTTAAAAGGGTGAAAGCGAGTAAACGAAATGTTGTAAATTATACAAGTGGCATGTTAATATCTGTGCCAGATCGGTGAATGTCGTTCTCTATAATCATTTGGCATGCATATTTTCTACCACCACGATGTGCTCTAGGTGCTTTTTCAAAAGCTATATCCTAACCCTAACATGATCAAAATGATCGTTAAAGAGAGTGTTTACTAAAAGTTCGCAGTATCAAATATAACCTTGACTTTGTTGCGTAATAAAATGAATGTCAAGATGAAAAGAGTACAGACCTTTAACTGTAAACTCGAAGGACAATATAATCGAAATTTCTAAACTGCAGACATTAACATTGATAATCATCTCGTTTTTTCTTTGTTTCAGCAAACTTTTCCAGAAAACATAATCTGTTGATCAACAATTTTGGCGTACATTGTCCTCGTACTGTTTCTCCTGCTTTGAGCAAATGGTAAGACTAGAATCTGATTTGATTTCATGAATCATTCAATAAAAAAAATGCCATCACTTCACAGAAATGTCTAAACGCATGTATAACTTCCGTATAAGGAAAAAAATGTAATTTTGTTGTTTATTGTAATTCTAGAAATCTCGCTGACTGTGTGGCTAGTACATACATATAACCAAGAAGGACAATCTATCAATAATATCAACGACAAAAGACGCAATCTGAACAGGAAAGGAAGCAATTTTTATGTTGAAAGGCGATAAGAAAACTGAAACTCTACAAAAGATTGTTATGCAAAAAGCAACAACTGCAATTTGCTGCATACAATAATACAATACGCTGTTGACCACATATATCTATGACTGTCGTATGAATTCTTATGAAAGTAAATTGTGATTTGTGTGGGTGTAAAGTGTAAAAGATCGTGGTACGAGTTAATTATATGTAGAAAACTGAGCATCAGAGAAAGAAAAGCTATATTGGGGAATATTTGTTTCATATTTGAAGTTACATACTTTGCCCCATCATCATCAGCAGTATACACGCAATCTTCGTATGAAACAATAATATCCAACAAACTGTCTGGGTGTGCAAGCATTAGAATAATTGTGTATTCTCAGCATCATCGTATCGTCTATTTCGCAGTTCGTGACTGTGACACGTCTTCATTTCAAAAGAAGGAACAAGTGGCTTGCTAAAATCCATAAAATTTAATCATAATCACCACCACACCGCAAGATAAAAGAGTTTGTCGTGTGGAAAAAAATAAAAGCGTAAGCGGTATAATAATTTGGTGTGGGCAGTGGTCAGAGCAGTAAACTGTGAGTCATATTAAAACAAGATAATAAATTGCAAAAATTTAGACAGAGGAACCACTTGAAAACTTGGTACTAACAGTTATACATACAAGCACTACTCGGCTCGTTATCCAGGATACTTCTTTTTGGAAAAAGTCACTTCGATTTGTTTTCGAGATGGGTGTTAAAGTGTATTATTCCGAAATTTCGGGGCAGAAGGAGGTAAAGAAATAAGATATATAAATATATTGTATGATGACATTTATAAGAAATTAATTACATTTGTATTTCATTAATATATTTTGAATTAGGTGAAGAAACGTCAACAGCGTGTGATGATGATTTTGGACAGTAAACTAGTTCCATATGAAGCCATTGACATTACTGACCCTGCAAGGGAAACTGATAAAGAATTTATGCTAAAAACTGCCAAACCTAGAGGTGATGCAAAATATGTATTATCACCACAAATTTTTAATGAAGAAGAGTATTGCGGGGTAAGTCGAGATCGTAAAAATATACAATGTATTCTAGAAGGAAGATTTATACTGTCAATCAAGTATGCTATCGAATGGCTGTTTTCTGTATGATTTTTGCAGGACTTTGATGATTTTGAATTAGCAAATGAGAATGATGAACTGGAAGCCTTTCTCAAATGCCCGAAAGCTGAAAACAATAATGTGAAAGTTACGAATGGCACTTCTCGAGGTAGTTCTGCAGATGCAGAAGCAAAACCAGCGGAAGTAGAGGCTCAACCTGAACCTGTGGAAAATAGTGCTCCTGTAGAATCAGAAGAACCGGCACCTTCATCAGAAGCTCCAACGACCACATCTGATGAAAAAGAACCTGCAGCAGAAGAACCAACATCGACTGAAACTGATGCAGCACCAGTAGAGTCAACGGCTGCCGATGGCGAAGAAGCTGAAGAAGAGGATGAATAAATACTTAATATTAATGATATATGTATGTATTTTATTTAACTATATACTATGAATATACTATTTTCAGAATAATTGTTTTCCTATTCCTTCTTCGCTGTGAAGAGGCTTATAAAAAGGCATCGAATTATAAAATATCAGTGCGTTAAATGTTGATACCTTTCTTGGTTATGTCAAGAATGATATGTGTATATTTACGACAAAATATTAGATGTATTCGTTGATTTTTCAATTTATCATTATCAAGTGCTCACCTAATGCACTATTTCATTTATGCCAGGCCAGCAAAGAATCTTTCGAAAAAAGGAGGTTTACTGAGTAAAAAAGTTTTTTTTTATAAAATTCGCTACATACTTAAATTAAAATACTATTATGCTGAATTTAAATTATCTTGTAAAACCCTAGCTCGAAGGTGTCAAACTAAAGAGATAATAATTTACAGATTATTGTAGGGAAATTTTGGTAAAAGCTGGTAAGCTTCTAACTTTTCAATCAATTATCGATCGATCAATCAAGTTACTGTAAATGTTTTCATTACAAGAATTCATATAAAATACGTCTGCTTTAAATGTGGGATATGGGGAAATTATAAAATGTTGTTCTATTAAATAATATTGGAGAGTCATTTTGTCACAATTAATAAAAAATATACTTGCTTATAATACTACAAGAGATAAAATTGGATGCTAAAAATTATTTTTTTTTATAAAAATGAAAGAAGTTAAAAGCTCTTACTATGTGTATAAAAATATTCTTAACTGGTTGGTCACTGACCCTCTTTCAAATTACACGAAACAAAAGTGTCTGCCTATAGTGTCTAGTAGTAATGTTGGGGATAAAGTGAAATTAATTCCGTGAGGAGCACTAAGATTACTAAATCCTAGAGGAATACTAGATTTATGATTTTAGACTACTGTCAATGCAATGTCAAGATGTTGAATTGATGTTTTTGGTTGTTTGGTAATGCAAGCACTGGTTTTGAAATGTTTAACTTTAAAAGAAACACTGGTACTGTGCGTGTGCACTAAAATGAATTTAAAATTATTTACAGTATATTGTGTGCCCTACATTTTCAGTGATTAAAACAGATTTGCATGTCGACTTATTTATAATATAATATAACCAATCCAATATGTTATATCAAGGAAAATAAATGGTTTCAATATTTTAACTATTCCGTAATTGAAAATTTGGTAATCTTCGTAATATTATTGCATCCAGTCAAAATTTCAAACATTCCAACGAATCATCACTTCGAAATTCAATAGCATTCTCAAATTAATTAGATCATCGTTTCCTTAGTTACGATTTACGATGGCTTCACTTAGGTGTAGCATTTTAGTTATAAAATGCCATCGTCATAACAGTACCTCAAAAAAATTCTTCTGACTGCTTGATAACGTATGGCCTTTGATGAAAAATTTGCAAGGTGGCTGCCTTTCGCCTTCTCAGTTTCTTATCAAGCCAAATTGACATTTCACTACAACCATGACTAATAGACTATGACTATGACAAATAGTTGAAATTTATAGTTCAACAAGCACATGCTTTTCAAATGGATTTAGTACCCTGCAAATTCGACGAATTATTAAATACAAGTACGTGTAAATGATTTTGGTAGTATGCATTAAAAAATCAAGCAGTCATTTGCTGGGTTTGGAAACTCATTCATACTCGACTTCTAGTCTGTCTAATAAATTCATCTTATATGAAAGGTATGTGATTGATCAATTGATCATAATGCATACAAGGATTTGTTAAATCAGATATCAACTAGAACGGAAATGATATACATAAAAAACACAAGCTGTACATATAATTTTATTTCATTGAAATAACATTCCAAATTCCGAGATGATTATATAATTTCCGATTCACATACACAATTTGTTCGTAATTTTCTATATCGAAGGAATTAAATGTGGTGAATTAACATTTCATCAACTTTATCGTAAAAACCTTTATACATATCAAACAGTTATGTAACGTAACCTTCGTTCTTTTTCCGCACAGTTAACGAGTGTGATTAAATTGCGTATTTAATCGGTACCAAAGTAGCGCTGTCCAAAATGGTTTGGAGCAATAGGATGTACCTCAGAGGTCAGGATCTTCATCTAAACACAGCAAAACAATAGCATATAAGCGTCATTAACTGTGCTGATTAGTAGTCAACTTATTAGAACAACAAACGATTACTCACACTGGGAAATGCACTAAGAACTGCACGTACTGCAGTAGGTGTGCAGAAGAGATTAGCCAAAATTATGTTCTCCTCTTGGACAAGATGCTCTTTCAGAACATTGACGGATTTGATGACGGTATTGCCAGTTGACATGATTGGATACATGAGCAAAACCTTTCTATACTGAATATCATCGGGAAATCTTGCATAGACAACATGAGCTTCATGGGTATCCGCGTCACTTTCCACGAGAATTTTTCCAATCCTGATGGAACGGCAACAGTCTCTCAACCCAGCTTCCATTGATTCCCCACTCCTTTAGTCCAACAGATTTAAAATATTTACAACTCACGCCATATTTACAAAGTTAATTTGTAAACATAAAAATCCGTCTTTAATCATAAATACCTGACAATGCTTACGCCACAATTGCCACGTTCGTATTTGAGACCATCGTAGGTAGATCCAGTGGGCGTGATTATCTGATGACGGCGAAATGGAAGAAGATTCAAAGAATCTTCAATAACAAGTCGAATCTGAGTATAAACAAAAATTACATGATTAACATTTTTTTCGGTGAAAACAATGAGGCATTCTGGACCGAAAAGAATAATTTGCTTACCAAACGGTCCGCATAAAATTTGAAATCGCTTCTTGAAGTATTTCTAAAAGAAATAAAATACATATTTTCATTCTGACCATCAAAGTGTCAAAAATTAAATGGCAATACGGGTCTTGTCACATACTTATCTCGAATGATAGTCTGCAGTTCGCGAATCTGACATGAAACAGGCAATATTTTGAAATTCTGGCCAAATTCGTTCTCCTTTGGAGTATAAATCAAAGGTCCCGGAGGTGGCGTGCAAACGTTTCGTCTTGTAACCAAAACGGTTTGCTTTTGTGAAGTTGGCGTACCAGGACTACCATCAGTAGCCCCCCGTTGCTTTGATGGGGATGTAGGAGAATTCGGGGCCACAGACGCTGATCCTGATGATACGCAATTTGGACTTAGGACTCCATTTCTCTCTAAAACTTGCGCCTGAGCTTGGGCAGGTGCTGGTGACGGTGGAACGGATGAAACTCCCGAATCTCCAGAACTGGACTCTTGTCCATTTTCTGTCTTGTTCAGGTTTTGACGGCCAGTTTCTAATTCAACCATGTTGGAATTTTGTTGTGGATGTGGTGCTGATTGTTCTTTACCAGGTAACCTCATTAATAGAAGTGGAATAAGTTGGTTTCAGGACTGCGTGTCTAGAATTATAAATATACGTGGTTTACTTTAATTAAACAAGCTCTGGTGAAAGTGCGATGAACAATGGCAAATACACACATTTAATTATTCTATTTCATACTTACACTTAATGTATTGCTGCCAAAATCACAGTTTCCTGTCTTGATGACTACTTTTGGTTTCGTTATAGCTTATCGATGCGATGTATTAAAGATAATGAAAGGAACTTTCTTCGTATAATTGACAAGAATTGGACAAGTCTGTGAGTAAAAATGTAATGGTATGGTATGGCACAACAAATGGATTGATTGAAACTTGTTTAATTTACTGAACCATATTTGGTTATATAATTAAGCCACCTTTCAAATGGCTATAAGATCTTTTTTAGGAACTTGTTCTGGATCAATGAAGTAAGCTTTTTAAAAGTAAAATATAAATAGAATTTTTATAGACGACAATCTTTTCTTGAAGAATTGTGTATGACAATTGACAGAGATTTTGCTGATTTCCTGTCTTCCAAAGAATTTAATGTATACGTGTTAAGAAATTTACGTGTTATGTCAGTGATGGTGTGGACTGTGGACGATAGTTAAGTAATGAGAAGGAAGAGATTCAGTACATTGATTTAACTACTAATTGCGGTGCTGCGACGGAGTATGGTTTGCATCCGTCTTAAAACTCATGCCAGAAGAATAACCAAGATTATACAAAATCTTAATCTTTACTTTGCTAACAAATTGTTAAAGATAATGATGATGAATGATTTGTTTGATACGATACAAGATGTATATTAAAAGAATCAAATATAAACTGTCGCTTGTCTGGTTGTCTGTCGCCAAGATTTATGTAATGATTAGTGATCTCTTCTGTTAAAATTATGTTGGAGGATTAAAAAAAAGGCTACGCATATTGATATTGATATAGAAAGATTTAGCTAAAACTTTTGTCTTGATAATCTCTAGTTCATTTTTGGCTGACATGCATGCTTGCACGTATTGTGCATGGCAAGTAGTATTAAACAACATTACATTTCCTTCTTACCCCCTTCATTGGTGAACCACCGAACATAAACGGAAATCGTAGGAATGAAGAAGAGAACGGGAATTCATATTATGTAAAAAGCTACATAAGAATACAAGTTATGATTTTGATTTTGCTAAGTTTGTATTGAATCTTGTCTTACTGTTAGGGTATAAGTATTGAGCATGCATGATGTAAAAATGTAAAACGTGTGCATTTGTTGTATACTGGCATTTTGAGTTTTACAGTTCCAAATTCAGAAAAATGTCATGTCTTACAGTTCGTCAATGAGAAAACTATTTCGCCGTACTTCAAAATTTAAATGAAGCTCTTGAATGCTTCAAAATCAATGAAATTAATTATATGCTAACATAATAATGATGCCCGACATGCCTCGAACCAAATGTAGTATGTACTTTTTTTTAACTTGCAAACTTATTAAAAATCTTTTTCTTTCTTTGCATTGCCATTAAATCATTTTGTTAAAATTAAATGGTGGGTTGTTGGCTTTAAAAAACGTACAAAAATTGTAATTAAGTCAATTTTTCAAGTTATGATTGAAATGATGGTTTTTAATGATGCATTAACTGAACTGAACGGTGGCTGGGGCATGTGAATGCAGTTAGTTAGTGTACAAGTCGCAGTTTAGTCTAACATAAAAGTAGCAAGTATATTAGTCGGCGTGCATGAACAGCTCTTTCGTATCTCATTTTCCCCTGTTTTGCACTTAAATTGGGATAAGTGCAAGAGTGGAACACATCTGTTGGCACATCTGATCAGATGATGATCATGATGAGAATCCTAATGATAATTGTAGTAAATGGATGGATATTTTAAGTTGATTGTTGATTACCGAAGTCTTAAATATTTTTAATTTTTGGCTTGATTTTCTGTTCCGAAATGTGTTTACCTTACACTGCAGTGCCACTCATAAATCTGTAATGACCGTGTGAGAGTTTCTCTTCCATTGTCATTTTATGCGATGGCCTACCTATTAAGTTCCCCTCGTATTATTGGGTCATTGAGTTGCCATCATAGATTGTTGACACAGTTAGTAAAAGGTCAAAATGTCAAGTGGAGTTTGGTGGGTGGAGTGAGAACGTTACACGTTGGTGTCACACAACTTGGTCAAAATAAGGGAGAACCACCTGCGAAAATCAGCTCCAGCAAAACATCATGTGGTTATGATGGAAAACAGCTGTTGAAACCTTCCAAGGTATTAAGCATAAAAAATATTACTGATTAATTAGTATACTAGGCTAGTTTGTAGTTTCACTGTGTCTTCTGTGCACTGCTAAATGTTTCTCAAATCCTCAATCAAAATGTCGTTACGAAACACTAAAAAATCAAACAATGTTAGGATTCTAGCTTCACAACTAGACATTATAGAGCTACTAAAATGGTGTCACCAGAAAGATAAACAGTTTCAAAAAAATTCAATCACTGCAGCCGACTTTCTTGTACCAAGTGATAAGGATACTCATGATGATCAAGATAACGACATTGCATGCTCTTATCGTGGAATTTGTAGTTTGAAGTATATTTCCAATGGAGAGCAAGTGTTATTTATGCCGGAAAATTGTTTGATAACTAGCCACTGTTTTGTGGAATCTTTGAAGGAAAGTCATTATCTAAATTTGCACGAAAAATTTGTAATATTTCTGCTCATACAAATTCATAAACACGACAACAATAGTAATGAGTCAACATCAGAGTTTTCACCGTATTTAAATACGCTACCGAAAGACTTTTCCAGTCATCATCCCGGTTATCTTACAAAGTTCCAGATAGGTTTGCTTCCTAAATGGTGTGCGGATGTGATAGTAAATCAGAAATTGATGATTGAGAAAAGCTATGAAAAATCGCAAGATTTTTTAAATGCTACCAGTATAACTTTTGATGAATATCGTTGGGCCTGGTATGTGGTTTACACAAGAACTGTATTCTTTATGAGGAAACAAGATGGGAAGGCAACTCCAGAAAAGGAAATGGCATTGGCACCTTTCCTGGACCTTTTCAATCATGCTCCGGAACCAAATACGGATGTCGTTTATAAAGAAGGCACAGGATACTCCATCATTGCCAAGAAGAATATTCTTCCAAGGGAGCAAATTTTTATAAGCTATGGTCCACATCCAAACCACAAATTATTCTGTGATTATGGTTTTATTCCATTTCAATCCAATCCATTTAATTGTATTCCGGTGAACGTCAGAGAAATACTGAATCATCCTCATTTGACAACTTACCTATGGCTTCATGATACAGTCAAAGACCAACGAAAAATTATTGTTATAAACCAGCATAGATTACTTGACGAATTACATCTGCTGGAAAGTGAATTGAGCCCAAATTTGGAACTTTTAATTGCCATTTCAATGTGGCAACCTGACAAACAAAGATTTAGTTTTGAAGTGAAGAGAACTCCTAAATTTTTAGAAATTGCTACTGATTTTATTATGAAACAAAGAGAGGAATTAGTTAATTCATGTAGTGCACTGATGAATGCATCTTCAGGTTCATCTTTAATTGAGTCAACGTGTGCCTTCTTGCGCGACTGTATCCGCCTTTGTGATAAATTGTGTGATTTGTATCGTATTACCAGCAGATAAACTTATTACCTCCACATCGACTATGCTTTCACCCTGGTCATTCATCCCTGTCCAGGGATACAATCAAATTGAAAGGAGTGGAGGAGGTTAAAGCTAGTCACATGATTAAGGAAATGCTGTCTTATATATGGCCTAAAGTACGTAAACATTTTAAAATTAAATCTATAAAACGTTCAACATTATGCATTTGTGTAGCTTGATTAAAATTTAAATGTTCTTTTTGTTTTTCAGGATGAAGCAGAAATTCGTAAGCGGGTGACAGTAGCATTAGGCTTGTTGGTCAGTGCCAAAGTGTTAAGCGTATGTGTTCCCGTGCTCTTCAAAATTGGAGTTGATGCCCTTGGTCAGACACCAGACTTATCCAATCCTGTAACTACACTTTCTACTTTTACATTTGCCGTGTTATTAGGATGTGGGTATTTTACATTATTTTATAAATAACTTTTACACTCTCTTTTGCAGTACCCATTTTAAAGTTATTTGATGAATTGATGATTGACTCATAGATGGAATTGCGAGAGCAGGGGCAGCAGGATTTAATGAATTACGAAACGCAGTTTTCGCAAAGGTCGCTCAACGAAGTATCCGAAAAATTGCAGGAAATGTGTTTATGCATTTGCACAATTTGGATTTGTCCTTTCATTTGAGCCGACAAACAGGTGCTTTATCGAAGGTAATTCAGTACATGGCACTTCTCATCTAATACATATCATTTTACTGATTATCATGATCCTTTTTAATTGCAGACGATAGACCGTGGCTCACGAGGAATTAATTTCGTCTTGACAGCAATGGTGTTCAATGTATTCCCTACCATATTTGAGCTTGGGTTGGTATCGTCGGTTTTAGTAAGTGTGAATTTTGGTTGTCACTTTTCAATGTTTCTGAATTTATGCAGGCAATATTTTTTTTTGTTTTAAATTAATACTTTGGTATGTTTTTTACTTCAAGGGTTACAAATATGGATCAGATTTTGCTCTTTTAGCAGTTGGATGTGTGGGGTCATACGCAGCATTTACATTAGGAGTTACCCAATGGCGTACCAAATTTAGAGTCGACATGAACAAAGCTGAAAATCAGTCCGGAAATTTAGCTGTAGACTCTCTTTTAAATTATGAGACTGTCAAATATTTTAATAATGAAAAATACGAGGCTGAAAGATACGATAGAATTTTGCAAAAATATGAAGGAGCTTCTTTGAAAACTAGCACATCGTTGGCAATGCTGAACTTTGGACAAAATGCAATTTTCAGCGTAGCCTTAAGTGCTATTATGCTAATGGCAGCAAAGGAAATTGCACAGGGTAAAATACATTTCTTTTTGACATGTATTATAAGTGTATATATAAGTACTTAACTTTCAGATTTATTTGCACCAGGTAATATGTACCATTTATATTAATAATATATTCACTTTAATTAACTCGCAGGGAATATGACGATTGGTGATTTAGTAATGGTAAACGGACTTTTGTTCCAACTCTCTGTGCCCCTTGGGTTCCTTGGATCAGTGTACCGAGAAGTGCGACAAGCTATGATAGATATGACCACTATGTTTGCCCTCTTATCTGTTCAAACAAAAATACAGGTTCGTTTTTCATTGTGCTATTATTACCTTACTTATTGATAGGCTGAACGCTGTGTTCCTAATATGTATTTTGTGAACTCTTAGAATAAAGAAAACGCGATGTCGATTCCAATCGATTATAATAACTCATCCATTGAGTTCCAAAACGTTACATTTGGATACGTAGATAACCAACATATTCTTAAGGACTTTAGCTTACGAATTGAACCAGGGAAAAAGATCGCTATTGTCGGTGGTTCGGGTTCAGGGTATGTTTTACCGAGTTTTAATATGACAATCTATTTTATAAAATAAACAGGGCTAACATAAATTATTGTTTCCGTTTGATTTAGAAAGTCCACATTGGTCAGGCTCCTGTATCGATTCTTTGAACCACAAGAAGGAAAAGTTTTTATTGGTGACAAATGCACTGCTGATCTAGATCTCGATACGGTCAGAAAGGCAATAGCGGTTGTTCCTCAGGTATGTTATAATAAGGAGATGCATTGTGCTATGCAGGTTTTTGTGAAATGTACAAAAATGTCAGGTTTTAACTTTTGATTTTGTAGGATTGTGTATTATTCCATGACACGATTCGTCACAATATTCAATACGGTAATCTTCAAGCGTCACAGGAAGAAGTTATTGAGGCAGCAAAATTAGCAAACTTACATGATTCTATCATGAGATGGAAAAATGGGTATGAAACTCAAGTTGGAGAGAGAGGATTGAAATTGAGTGGAGGTAAATTTTGATTAATTGACATTTGTATTAAATTGTAAAAAGGTACTCCAGCTCGGTAATTAGTAATTTGCTAAAGCATTCAATGTTATTTTGTTTAGGAGAAAAGCAACGAGTGGCCATCGCTAGAGCGGTTTTAAAGGAAACTCCAATTTTAATATTTGATGAAGCCACATCTTCGTTGGACTCGTTAACGGAACAGGTTAGTTGGGAACTGAACTGTTAGGAAGAGAAATATAAAAATCCAAATTTATTGGTCATTCAGTTTTTATGGACTCTATTTACTTTTATTTAGAGCATTTTGGAAGCGTTAAAGGCAGCATCACAGGGGAAAACCTCAATTTGGATTGCTCATCGTTTGTCAACCGTCTTGGATGCTGATGAAATAGTTGTACTAGAACATGGACGTGTTGTTGATAGAGGTACTCACGCAGACCTTGTCAGAAGAAAGTCACCGTTATATAATTCATTATGGAATGCGCAGCAAAGCAATGGCAATGGTGATGTTAATTATTAAAAACAGAAATAATAAAAACGTGTTTCTTTGAAATTTTAATGAAGGAATGAATGATTACTTGTTGTGACTTAAATTAAAGGTGTGGGTTTTTGTGTTTCGCAAGTTGCGTTTTATTGTTCCACATAAACATATTTTATCCGTTCTCCGTCCGTATCTGGTTTGTCCTCAAAAATACTTCAAGCAAAGAATTATATTGAACTATTGTACTCTTAATGCAATTTTGGTGCAATCATGAGTGATTGCCCATTTTCATCTGTTGCGTCATTTTGAATGTTCTGCTTTATAAATTAAACATAGAGTAAGTATAGTTAATCTATCAACAGTCTTCTTGTATGTCTATACAAATTCTCCGAAAATTGTATAATATGGAAATATACATACAGCCTCAAGCTTCAGACAGAAGCTTGTTCTATCAAATTCTTTTACCCGGAATTGGTAAGCACAAACACATTTCTGCAGAATCTGAAATGCCTGGAAAATGTTACTCAAAGCAAAAAGCTAGGGATGTGGGGCAATCGATGGAGAAAGTTCCAGGTAATTGGTATAACAGACGTTGACTATCACACGCTTTTACTCATGTATTATAGGAAAGCTCGTCGACTTCCACAATATACACAAATCATGGAAGATGAAAAGCATTTTACTCGACGTATCTGTGGGAAGTTTAGCATGCATAGGTTTTTATAAACATCGATCAAAGTAATGATACGTACATTTTAACTAAGGTTTTATTTTGCTTTTGTATCCCACACTCACGTAGGTTAAATTTACTTTTTTCAATGCTTTACGTGGATCTTTTTTTTCTCAAATTTAGTTTCATAATGACAGTTTTCAAATTTTGGATCTACAGCATATCAACCACAACGGCTAGTTAGAAAGCAAAATGGCGATTACGATTTCAATTGTGTGAACTGGCAAAAATGGGATTTCGTAAATGTCGCTGTGACAATAAAAATATTGCACTGTTTCCGTCTTCTGCTTTGTTTTAGCATCCATACTGCTCATCAATCGTCACCAGGGATACGGCAAGAATAACCAGCATTGCAAGATTAGGGTGCATGCATGAGTGCATGACATCTTTTTGCAGGGTTCGAACTTCTCTCGCCTGTTTCATTTTGCCCAAGAAGTAGAAGGGTTGGGTAGTTTTCCTGGTTGGCCCAAGTTTTTTGCAATAGTTGCCTGTAATCCTTCTTCATTCTTTGATTCCAAAGAACACTTTGTTTATTTCGTTTTTTACCTGCAAAAGTTTTAAGTACATTTTGTTTTTGGAAAAAAATCAAAGCAAGCAGGAGTAGCAAAGCCATTCACAAAAATATCCATAAAAGTACAAGAGCAAGATAATAAAGATGAAAAAATAAAATAATATTTGCTTTTCAAAACAGTGAATATGAATTCAGTCAGTCAATGAATGAGCCTATGTTGGATTGAGATGTGAAATCTCTCTTAATTTTAAAACATACATACTTTTATGATTTTCAATTGCGTTAATTAAAGATGCTTAAACAGAACAAACATAACGTAAAGATAGTATGGGATACTTTTATCCAGAAAGGATTAATATTACGATTCTGCATGAGCTAATAATAGGTTGCGATACTTATCAGAATACATAGTTTATCTTCACAAATCATAAATTTTCATTGAGAGTGGTATACTAAAAAAAATAATGGTTTCCTGTTTTGCAAAACTTCACACTTTCAAGGTAAGATAATTCGTATTTAAAAACTCCTAAGAGAACAACACAATAATGTAGTTATAAAGGCGTGTTTGTATTTGTCCAATTATATGTATGATTTTCCAGGATATCCTCCATTATAATTTTAGAGATAATTGACCTCAATCAAAAAAGGAATGGTGACGTCAATGGCGAACCCATTAACCCCTTCACTCCAGCGCAGTAAGCGAGCCCTTAAAAGTTAAATTACGAAAAGAGTCGAAGAGCTTACTCCTTCCAGTTTTGTACGTTCAACCCGTGCCATCATGGCATGGCATTGGCTTGCCTTTTCCATTTTCCAATTTAACTTTGTCGGTGAAACCAACAAGTGGAGTGAGTTATCCAGCCTGAATACATCGTATTCACGTCCAAATGTGAGCTGATGTGTGGCTCCTTCACGTGTTATGTGTGATAGATGTCGTTGAGCTCCTGA
>JAQIWN010002910.1:0-14387 GCA_034699025.1 Entomobrya cf. arborea Gr-Col-00668
TTTTCAATGGTGGGCTGGTACTCGCCCACAAAGCGCCCTTCCACAAATTGTATAGTCAAGGAGGACTTTCCAACGGAGCGGAAGCCGAGAATGGCGATGCGACGGTGTTTAGTGGGCATACTGATTTGCGAAGGAGGAGGAAGAAGCTCTGGAAAAAAATTAAAAACACAAAAAATTTCTCTCTCGACTCCGAACTTAACTACTTTGATTTTTGGAAATTTTCCAATCAAAATCAATAAAAAAATTACAAATTCGCAATTAAAATTACAAACGTTTTTAAACAACAAATTGTTGACTTTTACTACAGCTGCAAGTTAGTTTATGTGGAAACGTAAACAAAAAAAAATATTCCAAAAAGGAAAAAGATGCCGTAACGTTTTTGGTGTTATACAAAACGTTTAAATAAGTAAAAATTGTGTAAAAAAATTAAACACGTAGAAACATGAAATGCTTTTCAGCGACGCAATTAAAAAATTATGCTTGTTTTTTGGAGGGAATTCGAATGGCCGATAGGCTGGCAGATAAACAAAAAACAAAGCAGCACAACGAAAAAGAACGGCGTCAGCCAAAAGCCAAACCAACAACACAACAAGCTTTACTCCGTAAACCAACTCTGCTGCTCTGCAATTTTCTGGGTTTTCTTGGAAGTGACGTCACCGATCGTCATACTAAATACAAAGTCAAATTGACTAAATTGTAATATAGATAATTCTATAATTAGTCTGCTAATTACAAGTTAATCAGGATATCTGTGTGGGGAACTTCATGGAAAATGTATTTTAATTAATTTTTAAATAATATTCTCAGATTTCCCCGTAAAAATTGACAAACTAAACATTATATTTCTTTCTTTTTTATTAAAAAGTTTTCACTTGACAAGTTGAATGTACTTTGTACAAACTTGATTAATTTTTTTACTATTAATGCAATGTTTTTTTGAACTTTAAGAAACAAAAATACAATTAACTTTTTTTTATTCAGTAAACATTTCCTTGACATTCTTCCACGTGCCATTGTTCTGCTGAGTTGTTAGCCCCAAAATATGTGTAAATATTTGGTACTGATCTTCGAGTTTAATTGGTTCGTGTATCCATCCCTTTTTAAATGCTGTTTTTAAAAAATAGCAATACAATTAACTCATCAATCATTTGTTAATTGATTCACTAAAATATTATTTACCTGGTCCATTAGCAAAAAATATACTTCTCATATCCGTAAAATTATAATATCCATGAAATCCCTTAAAACCTTTTCCAGACTCTTTTGGAATCTGTTTCTCTTGATGATTTTTAACTAATCCAACAATAAAGTTACATGGCCTTGCCACCAATAAAATATCCTGGACATGGCGACCCTTCTTAAAATGGAACTCTTCTGGAATATCTTCTTTTTTATAGGCTTGCACTCCAGGCATTTTACTAACTTGTTGAAAAACCTTCAAAACAAGCAATTTTAAATGTCTCACAGTGCCCCAATGCCCCCAGGCACACTCACTAACAATTTATCAAGCCATTAAATTCTCTTTTTAGCCTAAATACCTTATCAACTTTCCCCTGCTCCTTCACCGCAATCATGACCACTGGTCCCTTTTCAATCACTTTATAAATGTCATCAAGGTCCGTAATATAGTCCTCCAAATTAACATACTTCACTCCATCCTCTAGCTTTACACTTGTCATGCCATGATCACTAGTAATAACTATGTTCACCTGTAATTAATGAAAATTAATTCACAAAATATAATTTAACCTTAGCTTTTTACTTAAGTTAGCTAATTACTTGATCATTTAACCCTAATAACTCCACATTATAGAGAAATTCTTGCAAAGCCGCATCCAGTTCCATTAACGCATCCAAAATCTCCTTCGAATGGGGTCCATGCTCATGACCCACATCGTCAATGTCCGGATGATAAACCTAAAAACAAACTTAATAATTAAATGGCCCATTAAATACTTAAGTCTTGTACTTTTTACCATTGCCAGTGAAAAGCCTTCCTTCAACCGTTCCCCAGCTTTGGTCAACTTTTCCCTCAACTGAGATATCCCCGTTTCGTCATCCCGATATCCACTAAACTCCACCGGAAGTAGACCGCCCCCAAAGGGAACATCACATCCACCCCAATTTGCAATATAAACTTTATGTCCTTCCTTTGTTGCAGTGATCCACAAAGGTTCCTCCACCGACTTCCACCAGTACTCCAACTTGGACGAGTTTCTCCTAAAGTCAAATAATAAGTCTTTCTTATTTGCAGAGATTCTTTCTTCTGATTCCGAAGTGGTCGCCCTGTGAAGCATGAAGTTATCCAGAATATTATGATTCTCTGGATACAAGCCTGTTCCAATTGTCACCCAGGATGGTAGTGACTTGCTGGGGAAAATTGGCCGCACATATTTCGCCCTAACACCGCCTTCCAAAAGTTTCCGGAATCCGGGAAGATGACTTTTGTGAATGTCGTAGTAATCCCATCGAAATCTGTTTAAATTTCCTTAAATAATTAGTTTTTTTTTGACTAATTGTAATTAAAAAATTTAAACTAACGAACAAGGTATTTTTTTCCCTTACCCATCAATTAATAAAATTACCAGTTTGGGTGACAATTTCACCTTTTCTGTTTGCATCACAGATAATAATTTCTCAAATTTTGCACTAATTACTAAATTAATTACAATAAATAAAGTTAATTGATAATACTTAATTAAGGTGAACATTATTTTCTTAGCGATATAATAATATGACAGCTTTTAGCAAAATTATTATATTCACGCTTCACATGTCAGTGTCAAAAATAAAGGCTTTCCTGCATTTTTGCCAACCAACTAACCTTACTCTATTCCAAGAAGTAGTTTTTTGTTTTACTCCAAAATAATTAGCTATTAATATCCCTCACTATGACATTGTTAACTAATTGAGTTGAGTAGAGTAACAAAAAAATATATAGCTCATAGTTAAATATCATAACCAATCTCAACAGCAACAGCAGAATATCATTTAATACCTATTTAACTATACAAACTCGTTATGTCAATTATACCATTGCATTGCAATTAATTGCGAAAGCTGTTAAAATTGCAAGCAATTGAAAAAAATAATTGCTTTATCTACTTGCAATAAAGACAACGCCACCACCACCGTTCCATGCATTACTGTCAAGCATTTAAGTCTCACATTGCCCCAAACTTAAAACTAGTACATTCATCATCATCATCAAAAATCATCCATGCATAATGCATTTTCTAATTAGTAATTTTACCCATAAACTCATAATGACTCTGACTCATTCCAACCAGCTAAATTACTTATTTTACTAATTGCTAAAAGGACAAAATGTTATGAACCCTATGAACCTCCTTTGTTTATCATCATGTTCATGGATACATCTCCATCATATGATTATGATCATCATAAATATGTATTTATTATCTACTCCTACAGTCTTTTACGTCAAACAAAACTAGATCTCATTCTTTTTCCTCGTTTCTTTGCTATCGCAATTTAATGGCCAATCTTTCTTAGCAGAGCAGATGAATCGCTTGCACAGGAAAAACTAGTCCATAATCCATAAATGATGGCATGGAAAACTGCTCAGCTCTGTGAAAAGTGAACAGAGATCACCTTTCATACAATTTTAGCATCTTTGGTTTGGTCTGACTGGATATTTCATACCTACCTACATTTTATCTTCATACTTTAACATGAATGTAGTTTCAATTCAACTTTCCCATTATATGATTTGTTTATCGCCTCCTGCGTCAATTCAGTAGGTATCTTTCAATGTTCAAGAAAATAAAGAAGGATATAAAGTTATAAACCTTGTCTATATACACCTTAATATCTATTCACTATTGAACCTCAATAAACGTGTAGCATGTGTTGTCTGGCTTGGCTTCTGTTGTCTGTATAAAATTAACTCATGTCATGATAATATGATAAGATCAAGATAGATTGTAAAAGCAGTCATTCATCCAAAAATAAAATCCAATCAAATCAGAATTACAAATCTTTACTTCTCCTCGGCTTGGGCTCCATCCAGCTTCATCTCAGATAAGTTGGATGATGGAAAAGAGATCCAGATCAAAACTTGCTGTTGCTACCTGACTCTCATCCATCTCCATGTGCATCTCACACCTTTCATCATCACGCCACATGCTTCATACCACCACCACCATTTTTCATTTACACTTTAATTATAATATTTTAATTAAAGTTTTACCAAACCAAACAATTCTCTTTTTCATATTTAGTTGGTAAGTTTACAGTTTACAGAGTTTTTGTTTCCTTTTTCAGTGTTCATCGTCTCAAAATACACTTGTTGTGTAAACCGACCAATGAAACAAGTCAGCTCAAGCTCAGCTGTGCTTTTTAAGCTAAAAGACTCTTTTGGCCTTGCAAAGTATATTGCATCTTGCAAGAGTATTGCTATTGCTACTACCTTACAACATTCCATTCAACTAATGTATTTTGTGTGCGTGCAAAGTTGAATGACGGCTTTACTTGGTAGTAAGTTGGTTTACACATTACATCGCACTACAAAATAATGTTATGCTGCTGCTGCGCATTTTTCTCTGGTAGTATCTTGTGAGCAACTAAACCAAAAAATAATTTATCATTTAAACTAGCAGTTTTTAATTGTTACACAGTCTGTTAAATTTAACTGTCTTGTGAACGAGTGTGTAGTTTAATTTTTAGTTAAAGTTGCCTCAGGGGATTTTGTTGGTGTATACCTTATTTTGGTAGTGGTGTGTTGTGGGAGTGTCTGAGTGAAATAATTATTGAGTTTAAATTAAAGATTAATGGGATTAATATTTAAGGATAATTAAATGATAAATGAGTTTAGAAGAAGGAAGGAGAACTATTAATTTAATTTTTTGTTCTATATTTTCATCCTCCTCCGTTTAATGGGGCTTGTCGATAAATAATTATATAAAAGTTTTTCTAATTATTTGGTTGGGGTGCGGTGAGGAAGGTAAAATTTGGAGCTTTAAAGTTAAATACACTCATTAAAGTTATAAAACAAAATATTAAATAGTTTTTAAAGTTGTATTCTAATATTTATATGTATTTTTATTTGGATTATTTTACAGATTGGCGGGGATTAAACTTAAACTTTTTAATCATTAGTAATTTCTCGCAAGCTTATCATTATCTTGTTACCATGCCACCTAAACAACGTCGTATCGCCATTCTTGGCTTCCGTTCCGTTGGAAAGTCCTCCTTGACTATACAATTTGTGGAAAACCACTTTGTCGACTCGTACGAGCCCACAATTGAAAACACCTTTACAAAAATCCATAAAATACGGGGTCAAGAATACCAGGTCACTTTAGTGGACACCGCGGGTCAAGATGAGTACTCCATATTCCCCACCCAATATTCAATGGACATTCATGGATATGTCCTAGTCTACTCTATTGTGGATCCCCGATCTTTAGAAGTTATCCAAGTAATTTATGACAAGCTTCTAGACATGACTGGAAAAGTGAACGTGCCCATTGTACTGGTAGGAAACAAGAGGGACCTGCAACAGGAACGGAAAATTAGTCTGGAACAAGGAAAACGCACGGCAGACTCGATGAAAGCTGTATTTTTGGAGGCGTCGGCAAAAAATGGGGAAAGTGTGACGGATATTTTTAATACGGTTTTGTCCCAAATTGAAAAAATGGATGCAAGTAATGGACAAACTGGGGGAAATGATAAGAGTTGTATAATTACCTGAATTGTTAGGAAAGAAGAAGCTAGTTTTAAAAAATATTTCAAATTGATAAATTGATACCTTTACCAAACCAGCTGAAGATTTTTACTACCAAAAATTATAAATTCGCAAAAACTAAATTCTCAAAACCTCTTTTTAAAACTTTAAAAGCACTGTAATAACCACTTTACTTAAAAAAATTCAATAATTGATTATCAGATTATAATTTATCATCACCAACAATACTCACTTTTTGTCCATGTCCACAAGGTGATGATAATTTACGACGAGGGACGATCAACGAGTGTCATTCATTAACGTGTTTGTCGGTTTAATTGTTATTTTTTACTGTTAAAAAAGTGAAATTCTATCAAAAGTGTAAATAATATACGTGTACAATTTATAAATGAATAGCCATAATCACAAAAAAATATTTTGGTAGCTCCATTTATAATTTAAATTGTCTAAAATTGTAAAGTGAAGTGGGTCGTTTGTGTGTATAGTGTAAGTGGTGTCTATTGTGGTACACTAATAATTATAAATTAGTGAGAAAAAATTAGCCCGGACCCGGTGAACATACTAAAAAATATTAGCCACAAATTTAAAAACTTTAGCATGTCATGTCATCATAATCATTAAAATAACTTAATTTAGCTTTAAATGTAGTCGCTGTTAGCTTGCATTTCGCATTGTTAGTTAATTTAAAAGGAAATAGTATTTGAACAGTTTTCTTTCCAGTTTTGTAGTTAAAACTTGTAATCATTGTCATTGTAAAGGTTATCGATGCGCACTCCAATTTAACCACCAATTCTTGCTATTAACGAAGTATAGTAATTAACCTAATATTATATCAGTTAAATGTGTATAATTAATGGTAGATCTTTCTCAGTTATTTTTTTCCATTTGTAAACCAGCTAACCAAATACGTAAGTAAATCATAATACCATCACATCACAGTTCACAAAGCGTTTCAAGTGTCAAAAAGCACTAATTAGCGAATTAATCAAAGAAAGTTTAAAAAACCCTTAATTGGCTGTATTTTATGTTTATGAAAATTAAAAATGTTTAGTTAAAAAATACTACTGCAGATTTAAACTGTGAGTGGTATTTATACAAGTACAAATTAACTAATTGTAATACAAATCTGTATAATAATTCACAATTGTAAATTGTTTTTGTAGATTGAATTACTTTTAATTACTTTTTTTGTTAAAACGAAATTTCTTTTGGAAACTTTTATGTTCGAATTATGATTTTGGTTAGGTCAGGGCAGGGTAAGCATCAGCATTTAAAAAAAAATAATCCAATAATTAACATGTACAATTTTAATTGTGCTTTAGTTTAAAATCTTTAAAATGGAAAGCCAATAAGCATGGTGTAAGCCTGCTTGATTTTTTTGTGGCATGCAGGAATACTGTCAGGTTAACTCTTTAAATGTTAATTATGGCATAAAAATATTTAGTGATAAGGAAAAAAAAGCATAATAATATTTTGTGATAAATAAAAAGAATACGTCAAAGAATTAGGTATAGGAAAAAATATAAATGAGTTTAAATACTTTAAAAAATAACTTTAAACGTTTTTTTGTTGCTATGGTTAAAAATATCAAAAAAAAATCTCTAAAAGAGGTAAATTACCTTTTTGTGTAAAATATGCATGTAGTTAATTGGAAAAGACAAATAAAAACTACTTAGATGGATAATTACAGTGTGTAAAACTATTTTTATTCCATGGTAAAACTTTCTGTTTAACATATAATCATATTGTAAAATTCAAATTTTCACTAGAATTCAAAATTCAATTATTTTGGAGCAAACTCTCCCTCGCAACCGTCCAACACTCTGGACACAAATTCCACTCCATCCTTCTCTGTTCATCTGTCCGTTGCCTGCTATCTTGATACCAATCCCAAACAGCCTTTCCCACCGTAGCCCCTAAAACTGCTACAGACGTTCCCAAAGCCAAATAGTCAGTTTCACTGGAACCCCTTCGAGCTCCCCGTGATTGAGCCCTGGAAAAAAGGGACCCTCTTGCAACAGTTCCACCCAAGGTTGACTGGTATCCAGAAGCCAACGAATTTCTGGCGACGCCACCCTCTCGAAATCCTACCATGTCTAGACCTCCATTCACTGCTCCAGTGACATTCCTTCCTGCTTCCCCTGCGTTAAGAAATGCGTCTCGAGCAGTTTGCCAAAATGTTTGGGCATTATTGTTATTTTGCTGTACGTCTCGATTTAGACCATGACGCCTGCCACACATTGGGCATTCCACTTGTTCGGGAGGTCTATCCATATTCCAGATTTTTGCTTGATAGCTTATCTTCTACAAAAAAAATAAACCGAAATGACCATTTAAAAAAATACATGCTCTATCACAAAAAAAAATCTTGACAGCTAAAGTTAAAAATTAACTTACTCGAGACACCTATTTTAATGCTTTAACGTAAAATTTATGGTACAAAATTTCCAGCAAAATGCAATCAACTTTGCACTGCTAAATGGCAAGTAGAATGGTTGAGTTGTTGAAGATCACAAAGTTTTTGCAATTGCGTTTTCGTTTCGTTTTTCACTTTGCTCTACTGCTAGTGTTGCTATATGTATTAAACATATAATCTAAATCTAAGTGTAATATATATGTATATATATAAATATTATATTTTTAGTCTATAGATATGGATGATATAACTTGATGTCACCTCACATCTTCAGTTATATGTGGTAATGATAACTATTCAAAACAGAGTTCATATTTATCCACTGCTATAGACTAGACTGGGGAAAATTAAATATTACACACTGATATAACTGCCAACTGCACAGTGCACACAAATTTGGTAATATGCATTATGTATGTCATGTCACTTGCTTTGTGCATTTTCAATCGATAGACTGCTCTACTTACACTACTAAAATTCACAATTTCAACCGTATAGTATTAGATAAAAAGACTATTGTACTGTCAACCTTATAACGTCAATCTATTTCAGTATCAGTAACAGATACACAACGAAAACTGGGTGAACAAGTGCAAAAGCAAATGCGAAATTGTAGGCATGTATAAAAGTGAAACGCGAAATGCAAAAGTTTGTCCGTGGGAAAGAATGTATGGATTCTACTTTTGCATGTCTTGCCATTTGCTCTATATCAATTTCGCTTGTTTCTAATAGTGGTCACACACAGGAATATGAATTGCAGTGAAATAGTAATATTGAATTTTGTACAAATATATGTAGTTCACGTTGCACGTTGAACGAATGGAACGGTGGTGTTGCACATGTTTACTATACATGCATCGTTGGCTATAAGTCTATGAACAACTGATTTTCTGAAAAACTGAAAATGATTTCGAATGCTCGAATTACTATGGGGTAATCGTTTAGCTAGTTTTGATAAAAAGATCAATGCAATGTTGCAAAAAATGCATAATCGTTTTGATTGTATGCAAACCTTTTTTATGAATATTTGACAGATGAAGACTACATCCATAGCGTATTTATTCATGTATTTACAATGAGTCTCAAGATAAGTAATGAAACTACTTTGGTTTGGGTAATGGTGAATGAATGCCTATATTAATTTGTATTTCCAATAGTACAATCCTAGAACTTGTGTCTATTTTCTGTGTAGTGCTAAGGATCTAATATATAAATTTTAGTAAAACATGTAAGTTTATGAAAATAATTTTATATTTATCTGAGTAGTTTTGCGTAGTTTTTAACTGAAGCGATTTGTCATCTCACCATTATAATATCATTCATTACACAATATATTTGGAACTTCATACAGTTCAGTACGAAATAGGCATTTGCAGGAATGTAAACACTGAGATATGAAATCACGAAAATGTGCGTGGGAAAATGTTGATAATGTGCTAGCTTGTGTTTTGGGGATATTATGTGTTCAGCTTATGTCTACTTTAGCTGAAGTTCTTTGTTGTAGTTTGTACAATTTTTATAAAAAGTTGTATCATTTAATGGTCGAGAAAATGTAAATGTTTTTATTTTGTTAATGAATAAGGGGATGACACTCTACATCTTATCATAAATGAAAAATAAGCAAGTAGATGTAAGAAAACTTGTGATATGTATCCATCGTCACAAAATACACTTTTCGAAAATACGAGCATTTCCACACGAAAGAAATACAAATTCATATTAAAATCAGTAATAGCTGAAATTATTATGTTTTTCGTAAAAAGACAGAAAATAAGTCGGCAGTTTATTGTATAAAAAATTATCAGTAACTAATTAAATTACATTATGTTATACACATACATTATGTATATATATAAAGGAACGTTCTTATCATACGCGAAACCACAAAGTGGACAATGGAAAAATACAGATAGGTTTATTAAGAAGCACTAGTTTGACTATTGTGGGATCCTGGCAATCCGCTATCACTTCTCCACAGCCAAGTTATCCTAGCATTCTGACCACCACCACACATCTCCTGATCCCGTTCAGTTTCAGGTTCCATTTTATTGCGTATCTTTACTGTTCTTAAAAGATTACCCCAAAGCATTTGAACTTCAGCTCTAAACGTTGCACTGGCCATGTAATAAATTGGCAAATTAACCGCAGAGTTGACCGCAATCGACACAAACAGGATTTGTACAAGTTCTCTATAAATCGTTTTAGTAAAATGGATCATGATGTAATTCATAATGGGGCCAATGTTCGTAAGGAAATATACAAGGACTACTGGAAGAAACATTTTGGTTGCCCGGATGTCCCGTTTTACGGTGATATTTAATTCTTTGCGTCGTTTGTAGAGTTGACGGACCTAAAATTTAGAAAGGGAGACTCATTAATAAATAATTTCTTAAAAATTACGAGGTAGCTCATTTAAATAACATGACTAATGGATATGATCGTCTTTTGACAAACCTTGAAAAATGACAGCAAATTAAATACAAGTATGATCGGTAGTGGCAGCCAGTAATCTATCCAATTATGAGCCCCTTTCATCGTTTTATACCAAAAATGCCATTGTTTCGTTGCTCGAAACACGTATTCTAAACCTTCCAAACTTGGAATATCTCGAAACTCATTTGGCTCGGCTTCATATCCAACGAATCTTGGATAATTAATCAGAATGGCTAACATAAGCACTAAAAATGCCATGATTTTTGTTGCCCTAGGAGTAAACCAAAGTTTGGCTTTGAAGGGAATGGTGATCATGAGATAACGTTCGATAGTTATCAGTACAGTAGTGTAGGTGGATCCAGTTCGACCGAAAATGGCAGTGAATAAGGATATAAGATACCAGTACATTGAAGCCTTTCCTCTTCCAAACCAATTACCTAACAAAATTCATTCCAAAGCTAATATTTTACGAAGTAGTAAAAAAAGTTGGAATTTAATTAAATTGAGTAAAAAATTATTTACCAAAATAAGCCACACTTCCGGTTGCCCCCACTATAGCCATCACACTAGAAAATGCATCGAATCCAGCCAGTACCAATAACAAAATGTCAAACGATCTGTTTGTCTTCCTTTGTTTCATAACAATCAGTATTAGTATATTACTGACAACCGCTATCGTCGCCACAATTAAAATCACAGCCCACATTGCATAATAGTAAATTAGAGCAGTAGATCCATAGTCGTTTATACTTTCACCAGTGAAGTATGTTCCAAAGTGACTACATTTAACACAAAAGGAAGGATCAGATCTTGAACAATCTGTGCCATTTGAGGGAAAGTCGACTAATTGACAAAATGCTAAACCGAATGTTTCGTTTATGCGACAAGGAGAAACATTGGTACTATTAATTGTATTGTTATCCATTGTTTAAAAAAAATGTGACATGCAAATTAATTTATAATTTTTTGCATATTTTTAACTGCAGTTGTATCTCTGAAGGAGCAATATAAACAATGTTGATGTTGGCCAAAATAATGAGCTGAAAATTGAACTTGTTGCAAATTGATTGTGGTTAACCGTTTTAACGGATGCACGTGTTTTTTATTCCATCATCGCCTAACATACATAGATTACAAATGACTTTGTCATGTTGCGCTAATTTGTAAAAGCCATCATTGTAATCGCAAAATACATGAACCGCAAATTAGGATTTTTTGCAGAGATTACCTCATTTATTTTTTATTTATTGAGTTCAGGCCAACGTTTTGTATTTTGTTGTGTATTATGTGTCTTTAATACACTTGCGAATCTTTATTGTGCTAGCTCGTTAAGTTAAAAATTAGCCGAGAAGAAGTAATATTGTACTTCTGAAGATAGGTCTGGTCTTGGACGTATCGCATGACATCCGGTTTTGGTCACATGATATAAGCAGAATGGACAGTTTGTATGATATAATTATTTTTTATATACAACCAATATTATGAAACGTTCCAGTAAAAGTAAATGTACTCAATAGTAATCAGCATAATTTCTTTGCGTTGAGAACGTTCAAGCTTCTAATTCTTCTTGTGCAAAAAAAAGTCAATGAGTAAATTACTTTGCAAATATCACCACAAAAAAGGGTATACGAATAACTGAACGTTTTTGCTTTTTAGGTACACTATGAGATGATTTAATAACTTATGTCATCGTAATAACCATGTCTTTTTGTAAAACAATTGGACGAATGTATCTACCATTTTAAACGCGGCTTTCTGTAATCTTACAATTCAAGGCTATGTATGCGCTATGATTATCATAAAGAAGCCTGAAAAGAAAAAATATATTTAAACTACCAGTAAAAAATTACTCAGACATAATATTGCCTGTGCATGTTAAAATATCTCATTTGTCTCGTTCTTATTCTTCCTTTCTTCTTATCCAAATTTCTAACACTTGCTTGATGAGGACACTGGAGAATAAACGTTGAACAAGCAGCCTTCACCGGATTCTATAGAAGACCTTAGAGTATTTGGTTATGATTCATTTTGTAATACTTTTTATATTTACGGGTATTTTCAGGTTTTACTTTATTAAGGAATAAAGATTTTTTTCATTGTATGATAATTTGAAGTGCACTTCAAATTTATTTTATTAATGAAATGGTTTTCGTGATTATTTAGCTTAGACTCAACCGAAACTCCGCTGGCTTGGCATAGCCCATATATTCAAACAAAAAAAGTGCTGGTAAAAATAATACCTTTTCGAAGAAGTTTTTCCAAGAAGGGAAAAGTTCTCCAGAGAAAATTTAAAGTCTGTTTTGTTGGGCCATAACCCTGCGCTGCGACTGGGTCTTTGATCTTGTAAGTTAAAAAATAAAATTCTAATCTAATTTTTGACTGCATTTTATTGTTAATTTTAAATTTATATTTTAGTGCGGCTTGGGATGGAAAACAATTGACGATTAAAATTAGAGTCGGAAATTGGGGATAACAGAATGGTAGGGAAATTAAAGGAGAACACACACATGATGTTATTTATTTAAGTAATCAAAATGGGGGTGTGTGTAGTTTAAAACAAAAAATGACCAAAATATAAAATGCAATATAAAAGATATCTGTATAGTACTATTACTAATTAATTATTCATGGTAGAACCCATTAAAAATAATCTATCCTAGTTGTATATCAGTGTGTTAATTTGATTATGTTTGATATGTAAAATTAACGTACTTGCAAGTTTATTAAAGTCTAAAAACTTTGGGTGGCCCGATAACGATATTTTATCGAGTATCGGGTTAGCAAGCATTTCCAGGTTAATCATTGGAATAAAAAATGTGATCTTTATCTACGACCCTGAAATTTAATGATTGTACCCATTTTGTCGCTGAATTAAATAACTGAATAAATTCATAAAAATTAAATAGTTTAAAAATCGAAGGATTTGTTTAAAATTTACTATTCGAATTTTAGAGACAAAGTCAAAACTTCAGAATGAAGTAAAAAATTGTAAAATAGTAAATCCTTTTTGGTATTTTATATAAATCTAAATAAAAAAGAGAGAAAATTTGTAGATCGACTGGTATCGCATGGTTTTTGTATGATTTTAATTTTTATGCATACGATCCACAAGTGTTATTAAAAATAGAGCATACTCTCAGCGTTATACGTATTATGCTTCAATCAAGTATTTATTTATGCCGAAGCCGAACTAGTTTATCATTCATTTTTTCAATGATATCCCAAGTTTGACTACAACAGAAAACAAATTACTACTGTACGATTATGATAAGTACACATGACATTTGAGTATATTTTGTGCCAATTTTAGTTTGATTAAGCATCAAAATATAACGTACAATATATTCTTCTTTTTGGATTGAATATGTTTGGTCTTTTTCATAACATTATTTTGCTGAATCATGTCGTCTGACAAGAAAAAGTTTTAAAATCAAAATCAATAAAGTGAGTAAATGATTTCCCAGCTTTGAAAATATATAGTTTGTAGAATTGTATTTTATGAAAATGAGTCCTGATACGGAAAATTGATAATAAAACATAATAACTTCGTACGAACTTTTTGTCATCATGAGAAATTTATTGGACTCCGTTATTCTTATCAGCTAAATATGTAAATACCAACAAAGTAAATATATACATTGATCGTCATGGAATTTTTTACTAATTAATTGATTGATGTCACCTGGCCCAAATATATAAGGTGTATCTTTTAGCTTGATAGGCCATCAAAATTTTCGACCTCTCAAATTTAAATTATTTTTAGCACACATTGTTACTAGGTCTTAGAAAGTTGTTGTGGCCAATTTTCAGCCGACCTCGTAACACATG
>JAQIWN010002911.1:0-14385 GCA_034699025.1 Entomobrya cf. arborea Gr-Col-00668
AAATGAGCTGTTGAAAGAATATATTGTATGCAGTTCATTTCCCCAATTCTTTTTTTGATGTTTAATTTTAATCAGATTCAGAAACACAAACATTTTATACCTAAAGGCAAATATGCATGACAATACTGAAAAACATACATTGCTAAAAAATCATCGACGTCAGCAGCAGCAACACAAGTTTTTTGTAGTAATGTACCTTGAATATATTTGCTTTTCATTTTCTGTGTCACTTGGCAAACGGCAGCAATTTAAATCTGAATCGCATTAGCATTTTAAAGCAATGTCAACTGACAAATGACACAAATTTACTTACATATGTATATATAGCGTATCGAAGTTGGAACAAAACTTCAATGAAAATGCTTCAATGCGCTATTTTACTAAACTTACAAACATTCTGTTCAAAGTTTTTGTTTTCGTCCCATCACATCAAAATTAGAGCTATGATAATTTGCTGATGTGGCTGTGTATTCATTTAGTATAACATTTTATTGATCCTGGTCGATACAAAGTCTAAATCAATGATGATACAATAGTTTTTTTCCAAAATACAAATGGAAAAACTTTCTGTTTATTAAAGCATTACTTAAAGTAACTATGATTGCAGTACAACTTTTAAAAGTGTGTATAGTTATTCTGGCAAAATGCGTACGAAAGTATTTTTGATATTTTGTTCATACAACGACCTGACTCTTTCGTCTCAATTTTCTTTGTCAAATTAATGTTAGACGATGACATTGAAAAAAATCCACCAATATTGACAGGCTTGATAAATAGCAAGTATGAGGAGCGTGTGTGGATTGTGGATATTTTTTTTTGCAACTGCGACACCGTTCCATGACCATGCATGTGTTACAACAATGAAAGTCAATAGCAATTTATCATGATTCTTCAAAGCTGTTTGAAAAGTAATGCAAACTGAATGGGCCGGAACTACAATCTAACTAATGGTGCATCACATGAAGCAAATAGTCTATCGGATTCGGAACATGTAATGCACATGTGTACTGTACCTGTATGGACCTCTGGCAATAATGGCCTTACAAGGTCGAATAAAAAGCTCTCAAAAACTTTTCAGACAATCTATTGTTGTCCACTGTCAAACCGATAGGATAAAATAACCCTGTCTGTGTCAAAGAAGTAATTTATGATGTTCATGGGTCGATTTTGTAACCCATAGTGCACGACAAATTTACTTAAATTGTGACATATTAGCATGGTCTTTTAATGTTTGTACTGGTGTTACCATTTGGCGTTCATACATGATTGACATTGAGTGTCGAATTAGGCTACATGTTTGCAAAACTTTTAAATTTGGTTTAATTTATCCATGGAGGCAATATAATAATCTTTTTATACTTGAATATATGCATGCATACATGCACAACATAAACCGAATACTTTATTGAGAACAGATGCATATTCAAAGTCCACTTTATTTCAACAAAGCTAATAAATACTTGCCACGCAACGTTTGAAATGAAACTGAAACTGCAGTTTCCTGTATGAAAACGTTAGTCACAAGTAAATTCAAAGATAATTCTATCATTATCTTATCTCGTTTCAAAGAAACATGTCTTATCTCTTGCATGTGAACGTTTGGTCCGGTCATGGTACAAAGGGAAATGAATTTCATGCATATGATTCCAAATAAAAAAATTGTTGGTTTCGTGGAAACTATAAATTCCAAAGTGTATTAAGCGAGTATTCCTGAGTTGAACACTTTTGGTCTACGTCAGCCAGATTTGCATAATATGTGGTCTAACATTTTGAAAAGAAAGAATTTATACTTTGTTTAGAAATACAAATGCATTTTATTAGCCAATTTAATCATGCAAGTATTTAATCATCTACTCATTGACTCACTTAGCAAAGCTATATATGTTAAGTGCTGATATCGAAATCACGTAGAGACATGAATTATTATGCAGATACATGCTCGACTCAGCTCTTCCTGCAGTTTTGATACTACTACTACTGGTCAGCAACAGAACTGCACTCTTTCTTTCTGTAACTGTTTTAGTGCATGTTTTTTTTTATTAGCTGGATACTGGATTTAGCATGGCTCCTTCACAGAGTAATTTAGAAGTAAAATGATATGATTATCAATAAAGCATGTTAATAAAATGTTGAGGGTGGTATTACGCGTTTATATACTGTTTGTTTTGCAGTTTGCAGACAAGTGTCTGCTTTTGCTGTTTTAGCAAGAAATTCAAAACCGACCAAATTTAATATAGTGCCATATGCATTTTGATTTTATGATTCATGGAAAAGATTTTTTTACAAGCGTAAGTAGCTAACAAAATGGAATAAAAACCTTCCGCTGATATTACATAGTATCCTCAATCCTCAATGATGATCATGATGACTACCAGAAACCAACACCACATTGCATTGCAATGAACTGGCAATACAAAGTTGACTATGTCGCTGGCGATTAATTGTATGCGACGCTATGCAAAGCTAGACAAAGTACAAAAAAGCGTTTAAACTGCATACATCAATTCATGCGGTAGCATATTTGCACTGGCTAAAAATCATTTTTATCAGTTTTACACTTTGTTACTCTCTTTATACAATGTTCCCACTTCCCACACCATCAATATCTTCAATTCTAAAACACAACGATGCGATAGTACAAATTACTTTAAAACTTGTTCATCAAAAAGTCTAATATTATCTTACACTATAAAAAATATATCTATATCTGAGGAAGGAAAACATAACCATCCTCTTTCTCGCATCTTGTCAAGTTGGTTTAAAAAAAATTGTATTGCAACAGATGACGGTGATGATGATCAAGTGTAAGCATTTGATCCTAAGTGTATGGCATGATGTGATTATACATAATATTGTAATAATATTTTATAACTTACAACATTCATAATTAATGTAATAAGGCATGCAACATGCAAACATCAAAGATACAAAATGCTCGCATCGCATAATCATCATCGTAACAACTAACGTACTTCCTGTGCTGTGGGAAAAGTCGTCAGTAAAGTAGCATAAGTTTGGCTCAGCAGAAATCTTTTTTTTTTTGCTGTGAGGTTAATAGTAGTGCAATGCAATGTGTGGTGGCGGTGGCATGTTTTTATGATGAGTTGAGTAGTATGCGTTGCAGAACAAGTTGAAATCAGTCATCATCATCATCCTGTTTGAAGGAGATACTGAGAATCGTGCATTTTGTCCTTTTCCTTTATAAAAATCGTATTGACGTTGCTGGGTAAACGCCGACTACAAATGCATGAAACTTTGTCTTTTTTCTTTTGTGTTAAGTTGGATTCTGGTAAAGTAAAGTGGTAGTGGCAGACGCTGAGTTTTAAGCCATATCACTTTTATATAGAGCACTACGTTGAATGCTGTCTACTGTTTGGATAAATACAGAGACATGCACAACAGTTTCCTCATTTGATCTTTTTCATCTTTCTTCTTGGCTTTGTTGTCTTTTTTTGTGTAAAATGTGATGTTGTTGAGGACATAGAAGTATCACTGATACTAAACTTGATTTGTTCATACTTACGTAATAATATTGTCAGTAGTGCACCACAATAATATATATGACTACTGCATTGATGTCCAACTTGATTCTATTTATTTATCTTGATTTACTTATTCGAGTTTGAGTTGGCTTTGGCCTGGCCTTCGTACCTAATGCACTGTTATTTGCAGTATAAACAAAGTTGTAAGTTTGCAATAAATTCGGATTTATTGTTGCAGCATCTATTCAGTGTTTCTTTTGTGGTGAATACTCTGTTGCTCTGCCTGATCTGCTGCAGTTGTTACTATTCCACTTGGCAGTTGGCCGGCTGAAAACAAGTTATTTAATATGTTATGGTGGCAACTAGCAAAAAAAAATGTTGCTTGGTCTGGTACATGTACCATTGCTACTTGACGACTTGGATCATGAGAGAATTTTCTTGTGAAAAGAAAGTGAAAAACGGAAGTTTTTTTTTGCTACAATAACTGAAAAAGCAGACAGTCTCTTTTGTTGGCCGAGGTAGTGATGATGGTGATGGTGGGGGAGGAAGGAGAGAGAAAAAATATACTGAAATGTTAGATGTATGTTTAGTGTTGTAAGAGGAAGGAACACTGACACTGCTTTTGTTGTAGAACAACATTCTTTTCCTTTATCTTTTTGTTCAGTGCTGCTGAGCAATCAACAGTGCTATGTGTCTCCTTATTTGTTCTCTCGTTTTGTTTTTTTATTCATTTGTGAGTAGTTAAAAAACATTTAAAAAGAGACCTAGTCAAAGTAACATTCCTGGGTTTTTTATACTTTTTCTGTACGTTGTAGTCGTGGGGAGTAGACACGAGCGTGTTGAAAAGATGAAAATGTGGTAAGTTCTTCGGAGTTGGTGATCTTTGAATCTTTTTTTTTCATTGAGAGAGACAAGAAAGGAGTGAAAATTGTAATCTTGAGAAGAATCAGAATAAAAGTGGAGCGTGCTTGAGTGAAGCAGAGAAGCTGATGAGAATGAGATAGAAAGCAGGAAGAACTGAACTCAGTATCGCACATCGCATCGCATTGGAAATCTACTTTCACTTTACTTTGCGAAAAAATGCGGAGATGTGATGATGGGAAAACCCTACAAAAAATGTGAGATGGTGATAGGTCCAATTTTGAAAGGGCGAAATTACAGGCTATTTAGTACTAAATAACTTTACTTCATATTTTTACATGTATGAATCCACTTTTTAAATAGAGTGCTGATAAAAGCAAATTGTGATAAATTAGGTAAATTCTGTAGTCATAATTTTCACATCTTTAATTGAGTTTTGAAAGGAACTTGAGTTTGAAATGAGTTTTTTTTTTGTGAATTTCACTTCTTGATGTTTTAGTCATTGGGGAAAATAGCTAATGTAAGGCATTCAAAAAAAAGTTGGTGTAAGTGTCTCTTCAAAGTGTATTCATAGCTTAAGTTCTTCAACTCAAACATTCAATCGACATCGACCGACCTAAATAATTTGGAAGGAGATACAACCAAGAGGCGATGTACATTACATCAACTCGGTAAATTTCTCACTCTCTTAGACCATTCATTTATTCAAAATAATATTCAAAAGTTAGCATGCAACTGTAGATTGCCTCTACACATAAATTACATTCTACTTTTGCCGACGAGGATGATACTAGAAGAGTTCTCTGCTGGACTATTTTTCTGCAATTCATTCTACCCCTCCAGTTTGAAGAATCTACGATATCGAGATCCAGTGTGAGCGTGGCGTGTTGTAATTTACGATTAAAGGACGTGAATTGGGATTTTGCATAATAATAAATAAATATCAAACACGCGTTCTTTTCGCCATTCGCTGAAGAGTTGGCTTGTATTGGTTGTTGTAGTGCTTGCTATATTCTTGGGTTTTTGTATGCGTTCGTCCTCTTGTGATTTTCATTCATGATGGTAAAATATGTGCATAATATGAGCAGTGGTTTGGTTTGTATTTGACGATCTTTAGGTCCGAACTATAAGATGTGTATTTTAACAGCATGCCTGATGAAATGTTAACATCCATGTGAGTTTTGGCTTCAATTTAGTAAAGAAGTTACAAAAAAACCTAATACAAGTACACTAAACTAACAGTCAACTAAAAAAATCTCTCGTTTTTCGGCTTGATCGAATCCATCTTTTCCTCCTCATCAACATCTCATCTGAACGAGAAGGAAACAAAACATTGTTTGCTCAGTATAATAATAAGAATGAATGAGTGGAAGGCGTATATATGCTTGTTCTTACATATTTCTTGATCAATAAAGTACGTCTACCGTTAGTAATGAGTTGGTATTGGAAAATTTTCCTGGAATAAAAAAACAAGTGAAAAAATCTCTTGAGGCAAGCACTTTTCGTTTCTGGTCTGCTGAAAAAAAGGGAAAAGGATTGCTGAATGTTGAGATGGAACTGGAAATACAAAGGACAAAATGTGCTGCCGCTAGTAGTCATGATGATGGTATTGTGGTAATGGTACAGGGCTCTTACTGTAAATTTCACTGATAATGAATAAAGGAGTGTTAGTCGTAGTCGTTGATGTAGTAGTGGTGTTAGCAGAAAGTAATTTGGATGAATAAAGAGAATAACATTGACTTCCTCTTCTTCCTGTTCCTCTACTTTCCCTCTCGCACGCGTTATTTTTTTTACAAAAGACAAAATACACAGAGAGAAAAGTCCACATATACCGAAACCAACTTTTCTTTCAGGAACCACAACGGTAGTAGTATTTATGCTACTATTACGACTTACATAAGGAAACAGGAATTTTATCTCATGAAAAAATTTAGAGAGCGAATAAGTAGAATTTAAGCTAGAAAGAACAGAGCAACAAGAAGAGAGAGAAAAACGATGGCAAAAGACTTTCTGCTTCTTTTAATGAAATTCTTTCCAGCATGATACCAGTCTTGTGAGAAGATACCATGTAGCTGAGAAAAAAATGTACATAAGTTATACTTAGGAAAAAATGGAGATGTATGTGGATGCACGTTGTTAGTTGTCTGAGTGTTTACTTTTAAAAATAAACACCAACAACGAACCATGACGAGAAGACATCATCATAATTATCTTGGTGTAATGTGTAGTAGTGCTTGTGTGCATTTTCAGAAGTACCGTTACCACTACCGCATTGAGATGTAGTGTCCCCTTGTTTATCATATTTTCTTAAAATGAACGATGCACATAATAAAGAAGACATGGTTTTTTTCTCATCTTAGCATTTAGGCGTGGTAGGTAAGGTATTAGTAAGGCTTAGTATAAAAAGGAAGCGTGCAATCAGAAAACAGGAACAAGAATTTTAGGGGAAATGTAGGAAGTAAAAGTGGAGATGGAGAGATGTGTAGGAAGTGGGAAAAAGAAGATGAAAATTTAGATAGGGAGGATATGATGATAGATGGGAAAGGAGATAGTTTCGTAGTTTGCTAAACTGCATGTCTGTATTTTTAGCATCTGACTAGTAGATTGTTGTTCCTCAGTCGATATAATGTGTTTGTGAAAGAGATGCGCCCTCTGATTGCGTTGCTTTCTACCGCACCGTCGCGCCGTCCTGTTCTTTACGAAGTTTATAGGCATAAAAGGGAATTTGGGGGAAGAGAAAGAATTAAACAAAGAAAATTGAGGAAATACCAAACCAGTACAAAAAGTTATCCCTTGTTGGGTACTACAAAACAGGAAAAACGATTTGCCTGATGGTTGAGTTGGATGGAATGTAAATCTGGTTTGAGAAGATGATCACGATGATGATGGAGGTGATGTTATTGTAACAACAAAGTGAACAAAAAAGTAAACGTATAAAATAAGTTACAGAATTTTGGTGCCTCAACATAGCACTTCATGCCAGCAGCGTCAAGTCCAAAAAGTGTTTGAAAACTTTGAGAGTAGGGTACTATACACTGGGTAACGGTTGGCATGGTGGTGGCTCGCTACATATATTGCATCGCTTTTACTAAAATTACTACGTGGTTCATTCCCTCATATTCTCTATCTCTCTTGCTGTCTCTGTAAGCTTTCCAAACACATGTTTATATTAGTTATTGGTATAATTTTGAAAAGATTTTTTTTTTTGAGGAAGTCTACCTCCTTTGCCTTTGCAACTATGTGTCTGCCACTCGTTTTTATCTTCCAGTAAAGTGGAAACACTTACCGTGAACAAAGAAAAGTGAAAGTTTCTTGGAAACTTTTCTCGCTTTTGTTCAGCTTGTACAGTGGCGGCAGTGTTCAGGTTGCTTTGCTGTTGGAAAGGATGCAAGTTGTTGGGTGATGGTGCAGATGATGAGGATAGCAAAATTGGCATTCATGAGAAGCCATCTCTTTCGTTCCAACAAGGTCCAATTTGACTCTCTCTCTCCTTTGGTCGCTCTGCTTCATTTTTGGATTATGATGAAATGAGTGCTTGGCTGCTGCAAGTGAGAAAGTTTTTTTTTGGTAGCATTGATGAGGATATATGTTGTTGATACTACATATATTATAGTTCTTAGTATTGTTATGTTATGGCAGTTATGGCACTCGGTTCGGTTGCTTCTCCCATTCCAAAAGTTTTTTCCCCGTCTTGTACTTTTTGATGAAAGAAGAGGTAATCTCTTTTTATCTGGAATTAAAAGTTGGCAAGTCAGAAAGGGAGAAGGACGAAACAAATTCGTTGTAATTTAGTTGAGTAGGAGTAGGAAGGCTTTCATTCATCTATCCTCAAGAAACTTTTTTCTTATTAGTTTTAACTTCTCGCAGAGGAAAAATAGGATTAATCGGGTTACCATAATTACAAAGGAATTAAGGAGTTTTGCAGAAAACGATCGGAAGGAGTTGTTTGCAAAGTTGTTATGATCAACAGGTTGAGATATCTACCATTTTCCGTCCACCGTATTTCAAAAGTTGTTGCTGGCGAAAAGGGGTTTATGGCATTTAAACATTTTCTATTTGGACGAAATAATTCTGCTGAATAGTCATAATAATTCATGGATAGCTATTTTACATTTATATTTCGGCGTAGCTGTCTAAACTAAAGTGCTGAATGATAAGCTCAGCATTGTTTGAAAATGTAATGAGCTACTTTTTACATATTTTATACATGTTTTGAGAAACTTTGTACTCTGATAACTTTGTGTATTTGTCATGCACATAAATATAAAGTGCTTATAGCAGAAAAAACTCATGCGAGTGGAATTTTTAATTTGAAACGTAAAGCTGACTGCATGCATAATTCAACTGCAAAATACGTACGTATGACTTTTCTGAAACAAAAGTGTGTTGCGGACAGATTTCTGAATAATTAATAAGCAAATGTGGGAGTACACGTATTCCTATTTCGGGACAAACATTGTATTGTATTCTCTATTTCTATTGATTTAAAAAAACTAATCCCCTTAATAAGGTTTACTACAAAATAAACTCTGCGTATTAAATTTTTGATGAGTTGTCTAAAAACTTGCTCAATTCTCTGTGTACTATTAGTTTCCAATGTTAATATGTTCAATTTATATTTAAGTGGCAATTTTACCTCATATAAGATGAAAGAATGTACATTATAAATTACATTATCAGTTGTAAAGTTTTAATGAAGACACCAGGCTATTTATTTCCAATAATAAACAAAAAAGTTTATTTTTGGATTCTTTACAGATGACTTACTTGAAATTACTTTTTAACATCATTAGTAGTTTGTAGATTGCAAAATTTAATCACAGTAACAATCATTCTTGTACAAAACTTTACTCTCCACTTGCTCATAAGAAAAGTTACTTGTAGTTACTGGAAAAATCAAATTATTTGAGTGGAAGACAAATTAGTATGAAGATTTAGACTGAGTATCGAACTCATTTCTGTTCCATTAATATAATGACACTATACGCATAGTACATATACAAACTATGTGGAAATTTTCTTTTCTAATTTTTCAAAACTATCTTAATTTTGCCAATCTTGTAGTTACGCTAAACACGTCACAGCAGCATGAAAAAGTAGAAGTTGGTAATAGACGACTTATAACCCAGTTGTAAAATAGCTAAACATATAGTCAAAACATTCGTCAATCTCGCTTGCCTCATCATTGTGGTCTCATACGAGCATAATAGCTTGCCAAAAGTAGGAACCGAAATAGGATGTCGACTAGTTGTACTGTTCTGATTTCAGATCATTAAACGCTGATTGAGCAGAATAGAATCTAGCGGCGTGTGGTGGCTTTGGTATTTAATTCAAGTAGATAATTCATGCAATTCAAAGGTAATTTAATATAGAAATAATCTTTATGGTGTAATAATAAAATATGTCAAGATTTGTAATGCATAAAGTAAGTCCATAACTATGCAGTGGAGTGTACAAAAGAGGAAAGTGTAAAAGAGCTCTTTAGTCTCTAAAAGCAGGTGGATTAAGCTTTACAGCAAAGTGATAAAACAAGCAAGTAATAAAATGAGTCAAATAAATCAATTAAGCGATTAAACTAATGCGGCGGCCACCGCATTACCGGGTGTAGATTTATTGCTTAAATATTACAATGCTCCGCACCAAACAGGTTTCCAGGGAGTGATCAAAAGGGTTTAGGTATGCTACTAATTTCCTAATAGTATGTTAATCCGCACGGAATTAATTGAATTAAGTTTACGTGTATTTTAGTTTTGATCATCTATTTAAGTAATTAATATTTTTTTTTCAGACAACTTTAATTACTTTTTAACAACCTGGAATTCTGAGTAAGAGGATGCGGATATAGGAATTTCAAGCTATTTTAATGCTTGAAACTTTTTCTACAATGGTTAATTTATTTACTCCGTTTATCCTCTTGTGCAAGGCAAAGCCATCTTGTAAGAGACTTCACAAAAGCGCTCTCTCATCTCTCAGTATATATCAGTTTTCACTTGCGGCTTTAAAGTTTAATGTGATGCAATGTTTATATATATATTATATTATTATTGGCAAACTCTTTGTAAAACATTCATGTGAACTTCTCCTCATGGAATTCAATTTACATTTGGTTGTCGAACAAATTTGGTTGTTGTTCATCGAAAAGTAATATGATACTACTTACTTGAATGTCGTCATTCATAACCATCGCAAGCATATTACATTTTATATGAGGTTACCATCCAGCTATGCAGCGTGGTACGTACGCTCAAATTTGCTTGTATAACTTAAAAAGAGTGTCGGTCTCTTTACTTACCTCGGTACGTTTGAAACGGATGTTGATTTGATGTTGGTGTTACGCTGAACTTGTGTAGATTTTGTTTCAAAGTGGGGCGTTCGTTTTTCATTTAAACATTTTCCACAAAGCACCTACACAATGTTAGCTGATATGCCAATACTGAGAGCTGTACCCTGCTGCCGTCAAATTTTGATGTGCTTCTCTTTTGATCAATTGAATTGGTTTTTGGGATGGTATGGAGGATAAAAGGAAACAGAGGACCTGGTTCTGTTGTACTGCAACAAACGTTGTCGTTTGAGGTTGATGAAGTTTTGTAATTACTATCACTGTTTTTTGGGATTCTTTCACATTATCTTTCATCTTGATGTGGTATCTCATTCTCATCATAATATGATCATTAAAAGTCAATAGTTTCCTTTGAGGTGAATAAAGAAGCTCAAAGCTAGACGCAAGGATTTTCAGTATCTCATCTTCCAGAAACTGACATGAAATTTTATAACTCTTTATTGATATACAGTCACCCTACCGTCAATTTAATTAGAATCAGACAGACTTCAAAAGGTTTTGTACTATAATTTTGAGCATAGCAATAATTAATATGTTGTCAGGGCCAAATTTCTGAGAAAAAAATTAAATCATAAAATCGAACAAAAGGCATGTGACCTCTTACACTATAATCACCATTTCTATTCGTCTGCTATATAGATTGATGATTTATTATGCATATTTTAGCTAACCAATTTTTATCATCAATGACTGACGTAAATATCTTTAATTGTATCAGATTAATTAAAACAAATCTTTCATATGTCAGAAATAAATTCCCACTTCGTGAGCAAATCCCGCATAACCTTAGCTTAGCTTCATCAAATTAACCTTCTCCTCCGCAAATATTAAGAGCAGTAGCAGTATCAATGATGCTGTATCATATAAGCATGAACCATGTACAGCAACGGTGAAATCTTATCATCAAACCAATAAATGACTATTATTAACATATTAATTACCTGGCTGTTACAGAGAAAAAAAATCATTAAAGTAAGAATTTATATGCAAACTTTTATTATGTTTTGCCTTCATATATACAATGTAGACATTTAAGAACGTTTGGTTGATGCAACTGAATTTTTTGTGGTTTTATAATAAATATTAATGAATCATTCATTGTTCCACTATCTTGTTCACATCTCTACTCCAATTTGCATCTCATCTAATGAAACTACAGATATAGTAAGGTGTAGGGAGAAAGAGAGTATAGGGAAGACCAAAATAAGCTTCTCTTTCAGTGTTACAGTATCAAACGCCAAGAACGGAGAATATTCCATCAGCACTCTTACTTTGTTCAGAAATTCATTCTCTGGTTAATATGCATATTTAGAAATTTTGTGATCATCACGTTATTTTACCACCATGTCCTCAGGGATAACACCAACGGTAACTGTTAGTACCAAAATTAAAATTGTTTTACAATTATTATACTCCAGAGAAAGAGGGGAGCCTCCAAAAAACACAATTGCCTAGTCTACAGATAAAACAGAGATTCTCATCTTTTCATGTAATTTGTTGTGTTGCATTGCAGATGTGTAGCTAGTGATAGTACTGCACAATAAGTGAAGCTTATCTGCGGTTTCCTCCCATTCATCATTTTTCATATAAATGGAATGGAAAATAAAAACAATGTTTAATATTTTAGTCTGGAATGGACTAGATGGATACAACCCGAAATCGAAGCAATTTTTTTCTTTTTGAGGCCCCGAATAAAAAAAACGTTCTTTTGATAGGCATTTCGTTAAGTAATGAATGAACTGCTGTTTTTTGACATGACAGTATGTTTGTTTTCCAGTGAGTGTTTTGAGTCAGGAAGTATTTTTTTCCAAAGACAAAAGAAACGAACATTTTGAGTTCAAATTTTCGTGTCGTGTTAAACGTGCATGTACTATCATGACCTTGAATTGAATCAGTAATCGATTTCCGAGCAGTGAAAAATAACGTTGTTGCGTGCAAAGCAAATCGTAATAGACTGGAAAATACTATTGACCATGTCAGTGGAGAAGAGTGCATTTTTCTAGGGTAGCGTGTTTTAATTAGAAGGCTCGGCTCTTATTTTATCAACGCGAACTTGTTCATTTATAGCATAGTTTTGGTTTTGGGATATATGGTCATTAGGGGCATTATGGAATGTCGAATATGTATCATTCATTATAAGTAATCATAAGAATTTTTTAAATTGTGTTCAAATTTAGACCTTGAATATTTCGAAATCGACATCGAATGAGAATAATGAATGAATACTTTTTTTGCAATTAGTTAGTATCCTAGTAGAAAATTCGGAGTTAGTTTGTTTGATTTATTAACAGTTTTTTTCCCTAATAGCAACTTTGATGATTTTGTATGGACATTTTGTGAGAAGTTGATAATCTAATTTTATTCAAATCAAGTGACATGCAACATTCCTCATTAAATTTTATACACTTGTGCGGTTCGCATTGGGTGACATGTACCCTGTCAAATTTTATTCTACAGGCAGCCCCACACGCGTATCAAGTTATAAGGCTAAAAAATGGAAGATTGTATATAGTAGTTGTAGTTCTATTGAATTGACATCTGACAGAAATTACGTGACATTGATTTAATTTCACATGCGAAAATTTTCTTGTGTTTTTATTAACAGATTCATCATTGTCCACTTTCCCGTGTAACCTCGCTATCAACTTTACTAAAGGAAACGCTATACCTACCGACATATGTACAACACACGTTTACATTAAAGAAGGACAAACAAGTATAAAATAACAGTTACAGTTGTTATTACTTTGGAGGGTGGAGTACAGTTTGGAATTTTCTAAGAGGAAAGGGGAACTGGCAACTTGGGAGTTTCTCTTGCTATAATATTTTGGTGACATGGTACTTTCCCTGCTATGACAACGATTTTTGTTGATTTAATATTTATTACAAAGGGAATGAGGGAAATCACACGAAAAATGTCATTAGAGGCTAAAGACAGGATGAAATTTAGTGTTTAATACTGAACAACAGTCTAAATGACATTTTACTTTTCATGGTCTGTCGCCTGATGCTATAATGTTACGCTGTGACCACTTCCGGGACTAACTTCACTCACATAAGAAGTTATACATTTATAAACAACAAATAGCCACAACCACACCACCACCTGCAATGCAGTAGGAACTGTTCGAAATAGTAATTATTGTTATTATGTAATGCTCAGAAGAAGAACTCGATTTTTTCCTCCTGCTCTCCTTGGCATTTCGAAACTTTCCGGTTTGGTATTCTAAAAAGTATAAACAAGTTTTTCGAACGTTTTAATTTAAGACACTTTTGGGAGGCATAGTTTTGGGAACAATGTGCAGCGAAGGAGTAGAAGTAGTATAAAAAAACCGCAGTAGTGGTAACAGTAGAGAGTAAATACCCATTCTATAGAAAGAACGTGATAAAAAAGAAAATGAAGCTAGAAGGAAAAGTTTGCATTACATAGCATTCTTTTTGTGTGTTTGTTTAAGGAACAGACAAAAGAGGTGCAAGGAAAAGTAATGTGAAAGACGACTAAAGGAAGATTGTAAAAAAGTCAGAAAACTCTGTGAAAATTGTATATTGTGTGTGAGAACAACCTCTGTGTGCAATTGTTGCTGTTGTATTTTTTCATTGCACTTTTTTGGCAACAGTTTCAGCCTTTTCAACTTCACCCAAAACTATACCAACTTGACTTGAACTTTAAGGTTATACTCTTTGGCCAAGACGATTTTTTTT
>JAQIWN010002912.1:0-14379 GCA_034699025.1 Entomobrya cf. arborea Gr-Col-00668
TGTATAAGATTTGGATAATTTGACTGAAAGTTTAGCTTTAAAAATATACTTTTAGATTTTAAAAGTTCTTTCCTAGTGCAAATACTATAGTTATTTTTATAGCGTGTGGAATAGCTCTTATGACAGCAAGTCTTGTTCTGGTTTGGGAGTGTCAGGATATAATTATTAGAATGGCATTTAAATTCACAAAGAAATTAATGATTAATATACAGAATTTTTTAAAGTCTTGTTCCAAAATATTTAAACGGAATAGAAAGAATTTGAAATAACGTAAAAAACAATATAAATGCTGTAATTTTGTAATTTGTTACTAGTTTAGATCAAGTTACAAGTAAATCATTTTTTTTAAAGAACAACACAATAGCAACGAAAAAACCACGGGACCACCTTAATTTCTAAAGGTGAAAATAGCTTAAAATAAAGTTAAAGGGTTTAGGGATATCCACGATTTTTCTCTTAGAAAGCTTGTAACTCCATTAAAAATTCGAATTTTGAATCCAACTAAAATTGTTAGCCTAGATAACGATAAGATATTTTAAGATAACTAATAAAAGAGTTACGGCCAAAAAAGATTCCCCCTATTTTCATCCCTGGCCGCGAAACGGGTGGGGTAAGGGCAAACTAAAAGTGTAGAAAATCTTCCATAAATGAGGGCAACAATTGACCTAAATTTCAAGTCTGTACCCCACAGCAAATTTTTTGTTTGTATAAACATGGCTGGATCTGCACAAGGCGAACCAAAAATTAAAATATCTTTAATACAACGAAAGAAGTTTAATCTGGGCTAAACTTGATGAACCATCCATAATGTACGTTTAAAAACCATTTAGAAATGCTCTATAAAGATAATGTTGGAAAAACATTTACATGGATTTTTTCTGTTACATTTTTCGGTATTGTTATAAAAATAATGTGCACAACAATTTTTTTAATAACTTGATAATCTCACTGACTATATCGCTTGGTAAACACTAATTGTAAATTGTCATAACAAAAAGCTTTAAAGATTTAGCAGCTGAATATACGTTACACATCAACAAGTACCTGGAAAAACAATTTATTTGATCAAATTAATCTATTTAAATTATTTATTGTTTATTGAATTGAAACAATAAGTGTGCCTAACAATTACAATTAAAATATAATTTTTATTTTTAACATCATTTAAAAACTTATTATTTAAATTGAGGAATCGTAAGATGTAGAGCTTCCTGTGTTTGTAAAAAATAATGCGGAAATAAACAAAATAATATATTAAGTGAGCGTAAAGTATGTACCTGTTACGTTCAAATATGTATTTCCTTAATCAACTGCTTTGTCTGATGGATAGGGGTTCACTTCCTCGAATGTTAAAATAGAATTTGCATACACACATTTTAACGAGAATAAGAGAACGTCAAACCAACATATATATATATCATTTGTGAAGACATCTTCCTTGAAATTTACCCATTTAAACAAAAACAAGAGTAATTTTAGTATTTATAGAATTCTTTCGAAGTTACGAACAATACTTGACACCATCTTGTCGTAACAACCTTCTTCATAGAATGATGAACCAACAAGTCAATTTTAACATTCTTTTAAATCTATTTTCGGGTTGCATTGTCCATCTAACAACTTACAAAACATACCCTTACCATGTCACGGACATTATTCCACCGTCTCAACCCATAGCTCTAACAAACTTCCGATTGCATAAATATGATGGTGGCTGGTTTGTTGGGCTGCAATATCGCATACGACATACAAATCCACCTTTAAACAAAATGCCCTATTATTTGAACATTTCTATTAACGAACACTTTACCGATCAAATAAAAGAACCAAAGTCTTACATATTTGATCCAGAAGCTTTTGACTTCAGATCCCTACATCCACAAAATATTCCTTGTTACTTAAAGTTATTTTATTTTCAAATGCTATTAGACTCGGATTATTTCAATGATTCCGTATTTCACGGTATACAAACTTTAGATAACATGGATATTATATTGCCTCGAGGATTTGGTTACTCTGGGATATCAACACCATACCTGGAACTCAGATCGAGTACAGGCGCACCTGAGTATGCATTCAATATGGACTCAATTATTCCAAAGTTTAATGCCTACCAAGTCATTACTTTTTCAACTGCAAACCTACCTGAACTTCTTGGTGACAACAAATATCATGTTTTGTTTTCAACTGTTGAACCACACATATACCACAACAATGTTGCAAATGAGCCCCTAAAGTTAATATTTGACTTGAATCGGTCTATTTTACATTACAAAACCCCGTTCGGGAACAACATTGAAATTAATTTGAAAATTAATGATTTTTCCTCTGTTACTAATATATCGAAATATTTATACAAAGAGCACAATATTCAATCCAAAACCCAAACAAACAAGTACAAGGTTAGCCTAATCAATGAAGTGTACTCGGCGGATGTCATAAATAGAAACATTTTAGAAATAAAGTCGTTCAACGGTAAATTCATCTCATTTAAGAAAGGCATGTTGAGCGATATTGTTTTATCGCAAATTGTTTACCCAAATTTTACTTTACAAGCAAATGAGCAATTTAAAGATGAGATTTGTGAACGATTTCTTGTCTCAGAGGTGTATTTTAATGATGGTCGAGGTTTACATATGTACACTGAAGAAGTAAAATTGCAATTTATAACTTGTGGTGGTGAGGAAGTTGGGTTTTTATCTGTTTTCGGCTATGTTAGTGCATTCGATATTCAGTTTTGGATATCACTAATAATCGTTTCAGCCATTTCGATATGGTACTTGTCCCATTATTGCCCATACACAGCTCACAAACAAACAAGTTTTATATTGCCCTTCAGTATTCTCTTAGAACAAGGCATGGAAGACTGTGGACGAACAGGTTGTCGATATCTTACCTTGATTTGGCTTTTAGTTGGAGTGGTTGTTAGTAACGCTTATCGAGGACAAAATATCACAGACCTTAGTTCACCTGTTCCTCCAATCCCGGTTAAAAGATTTGAAGAACTGCTTGAGAAGAATTTTACTATATTTTCAGAAGCAACAGATTTCATGGGAGAATCGGAGTGGACTAAAGGCTGGTATACTGAGTTTCTTCCAATGTACAAAATCATAGGAAACTTAACAGATGAATCGTCTGTTGAGGAAATCGATGAATTATTTAGAAGGGACATAGAACGTAGCTACTACAACGAACCAACTTTGTTTTCTACAGTTCTTGAAAAAGTTCTTGGGGCACAATTGGATTTTGAAAAATGGAAAAACAATTTATATCAGTTCTCAAACAGAGAAATCAATAATATCACAATGAACGATGGCGTTCCTTATGGTTACCTTAAACATATTTCTAAGTGTGACAAGTCAGCGTTTGTAGCATGGTCAGATTTAATAACAGATAGCGCTTATATAATGGAAAGATTGTTATTGTCGGACGAAAACGACGCAACTAATAGTCACACTAAACTTATTTCTGTTGGCGAGGATTCAATTGGATTGGTAAAAAGAAAAGCTTGGAATGTTGGAAAAATAAACATTCCTGGAGATTGGTTGTTTAAACGTTTAAGTGGGGTTTTGGTGTCGGGTATTGCTGGGCAATGGAAAAATTGGGAACATCGTGTGAATATTTACAACGACTTAGTCATCTCAATTGATAGGGATAAAGTACGGGCTTTACAAGTAAATGATAATGTTGTTGTAGTGTTTTATGTGCATTTGATTCTGCTTCTAAATTCAACGTTAATTTTTGTTTTGTACGACATGCATGAAATTACAACAGGACTTTTAAAGCAGTTGATTGAAATATGTCGGTTAGGATTAATTTGCACTTATAACTTTATTTTGTCACGATGTATGCTAAGAATTTTGAAAATCGGGTCGAATTTACCAACAAATTGAAGAAATAAAGGCGGATTGATACAGACCAAATACTTAATTAGCTTCTTTTATATTTAACATAATTGTTTACTTTTATTTTTATTCAGACTTTGTAAATACAATTATTGTTTTCATAAATTCTAGGTTAAAATACTTAAAACAGTTTTTTTATGATAACGGTTTGAGTTCGTCCTCTTCAAACCAATTATTTAAAAGTGATTTCAATAATTCAACAAATTAGACGAAATGCACATTGACTGAAAATTAAGTTTTATTTTTTTTAAATTCGATTTGAAGTCAAAATAACTTCAATTTTTTTTTAGTTATTTCAAATTTATCGAATTTTTTTTATTGAATGGAATACATGGTATACAAAACACACTTTTTGAATTGTAACGTGATCGTGATTTGAGTTCATTTAAGCAAAGCATAATAGCATCATAAAAATAAACAGAGAAGTACCTTAATATTTAAAGGTAAAAAAAACTTCAATTAGAGTGAATAAATTAAATTTAAAAAAAATTAAATATTTTAACAAGCAGGATATGTATGATTTACTTAAGATAGCGGATAAAAAATAGTGGTTAAAGTACTATTCTGCTATTTGTTATTCACAACTGTGATATTCCGATATCTCTTATTTTTTATCCTCGCAAACCTATGATTTACCCCGCGGTTGTCAATAAGTCTATTCAGAACTTATGTTGGACAAACTTTAACCCCTATTTCTTATCCTTACCTCTGAGCACGGTTAGTGTGTAAGTGTCAGGGTTGTGCGGTGATTACAATTACATAATCTGATTATGTAATCAGATTACTTTAACGTAATCTGTAATTTAAGTTTCGACTGAATTTTAAAGTAATCTGTAATTAGTAATCAAAAACTTCGTTTTGGAAGTGTAATCACTGTAATCAGATTACAGATTACAATTTTGGACCAAACTTTCAGCATTTTTTAGTCTTTTTTTCCATATTTTGTTCCATAAAACTTTGAAATCAATTCAAAACTACATCAAGTTGGCATTTAACTCAAGAAACCGCGTATTTTAGATACATAAAATGTAAATCTACACTGACAATTACTGGTGCTTGGTTGTTAAAGCTTTTTTAAGCCATAGAAAATTTTGAAAGTAATCTGTAATTTGTAATCAAAATCAAGCACCTAGAAAGTAATCTGTAATCAAAATTTTAAAATTTATTTAGGGTAATCTGTAATCAAAAATTTAGAATTCAAAAATTGGAATCCGTAATCTGTAATCTTTTTCCCAAAGTAGAATAATCAACCCAACCCTGGTAAGTGTGTATAGTATATAGTGCACTCAATTCATTTCAGTCAAAATAAGGTTTTTTCGTAAACAAATCTTAAATGATCAATTAAGGTGCATTTAATTCACAAAACCGTAAACAATTTTTTGAGAAATTTTCTTTTCTTCTAGAAACAGTTTCATTGTGCATTTACCACTACTGAGCCAAGTTTTGTAATGAAAATCAACAGTTCCGTTGAATGAAATAATTGCAACTAAAGACGACTTTGATGACAGATTAAGACATCTTAGGTGACGACTCAACAGCTGATCAAGAACAAGAAAATAACGCGTGGAATTAAATAAAAGCATTATTTGATGAGTGTGGGGGAACGATAAGTCTGTGCTTGCGTTAAGAAGACAATTAACAGAACAGTGGCGTCATCATCGGCATGACCTTATTCGTTGATTTGGTGTGAACAATTGGTTGTAATAAAAAAACTTTAGATCGTGATATTTATGTAATAAGAATCGATTTGGCTCTACTAAAACATTTATATCAAGGTCCTCAGTACCAAGATTATGTCACATGTCAATTCCATTTTTTGTTTTAATGATCATAGAAAAATAATTGCTAAACAGAGAAAGTTACTTGAAATCTCACAGATACAGATGTGAGAGCGCGCATGTTTTTGTAGCATTTAGCAAATTGTTCCATTGCAAGTAAGAGCATAAAAAGATATCCCACTACCCGTATCCAGCCCAGATAAGGAATAAAGTTCTGAATATCATATTCTGATATCAGATAAGTAAAATATAGTGGACAGTGGATAAGGGGTTAAAGTAGTGGGTACGTAGCCAGAACGAAACATGGAAAGGATAATGCTGGAAAAGTGTTTAGACGTTTTTTTCCTCAGTGCATCATTCGCTATTGTTATGAAAATAGTGTACACAACAAAAAAGAATAACAATAACTAATTAATCTCACACTGCGTATATCCCTTGATCTTGGTAAACACTAATAGCACATCATTTCAAAATGCTTTTGAGATAAAGGAGCTGCGTATACGTTATACGGGATACGGTCAATTATCACCCGTGCCAAAAATCGACCATAATCTTTTGACAGTGACATGAAGCTACAAATATAATCCGATAGCAAGGACCTATTTATGCTGCCTTTGCCTGCATCTGCGCCTTCTTAGCTTGTACTTGCAATTTACCTAACTTGCTAAATTTGCTACTGAAATAATTTATTCGAAGGTTTTACTAGGTTATTTTATAAATCATTAAGTGTTAAAGTGAAATTCAAAGAGCTGAGCAACTAAGCGCGGCGGGGACATGCGAGGATCGAAGCGATTGAACCTAAACAAAACTAGTACAAAATATAGTTTGTTATCTAGCAATCGTAACTATCGCTCCGATACATAATTCTGACATATTGACAAAGAGGGAGTTGTGTCTTTGAAAAAGAAGCTCAATGTTTGTTCTAAGATAAAAAAATTTTAAATGATTTTGACACTCATCATATAAAGTTCCAATTTTTAAACCTACTTTCTGTGGGTGAAGATTGGCTCAATTTTCGGCGAGGAGTGTCTCTCTTCAGCTTCTTTAATCTCAACACATATTTTTTATTCTCTTAACATAATTCGCCAGATATTGTCCCACTCGAGAATCGTCACCCATTCCGGTACACACCAATAAAAACTGATTGCTTAAATCGCAGAAGTGTAACATTTAGAGTTTCCTGTGTTTGTAAGACATAATGCGGAAATAAACAATACAATAAATTAAGTGATCACAAAGTACCTTTACTTTCAAATAAGTATTTCCTTAATCAACAACTTTGTACGGCGGAAAGCCGTTCACTTGCAAAATTGAGGTACTTGTTTGAATGTTGCAATAACACTTTCACGCACACATTTCAACGAGATATATGGAACGTCCAATAAACATATATATTTCATTCCAAAATACTTTTTCCTTGAAATTTACACACAACAACAAAACAGACGACGTTTTAGCATTTAATGAATTTCCCCAAAGTTGTAAACAATACTTGATACCATCTCGTGGTAACATCTGTCTTTATAAAATGATAAACTAACAGGTAAACTTTAACATTCTTCTTAATCTATTTTCGGGTTGCATTGTCCATCTAACAACTTACAAAACATACCCTTACCATGTTACGGACATTATTTCGCCGTCTCAACCCATAGCTCTAACAAACTTCAGACTACATAAATATCATGTTGATTGGTTTTTTAGGCTACAATATCGCATACGACAAACAAAACCACCTTTAAATAAAATGCCCTATTATTTGAACGATTCTCTCCTATATAACTTCACCGAGGGATTAGAACAGCAAAACTCTGACATATTTGATCCAGATGCTTTTGATTTCAGATCCCCACATCCATAAAATATTCCATGTTACTTAAAATTGTTTTACTTTCAAATGTCATTCGACTCTGATTTTTTCAATGGCTCTTTACTACATATTATACAAACCTTTGATAACATGGATATTATATTGCCTCGGGGGTTTGATTACCATATGATATCAACGAAATACATGGATTTAAAGTCAAGTACTGATGCACCAGAGTATGCATTCAATATGGACTCAATTATTCCCAAGTTTAATGCCTACCAAGTTATTACTTTCTCAAATGCAAACCTATTTGAACTTCTTGATGAGAACAAACGTCGTCTTCTATTTTCAGCTGTGACACCAGACAATTACCTTAATAATGTGGCTAATGAGCCTCTTAAGTTAACGTTTGACTTGACGAAATCTATTTTGCATTACAAAACGTTGTTCGGAATACACATTGAAATTAACTTAGAAAATCCAGATTTTTCAACTATTACAAATACTGAGAAATATTTGTACAAAATGTACAATTTTCTATCCGAACAACAAAACTACAAGTATAAGGTTAACCTAAATAATGAAGTGTACTCGGCGGATGTCATTAATAAGCACATTTCAGAAATGAGGTTTTTCAACAATAAATTTATCACATTTAAGAAAAGCATGTTAAGCGATATTGTCTTATCACGAATTGTTTACCCCAATTTTACTTTACAAGCAAATGTACAGTTTAAAGATAAAACCAGTGAAAAATTTATTGTCTCGGGTGTGCACTTTAATGATGGCCGAGGATTACATATGTACATTGAAGAAGTAAAACTACAATTTATAACCTGTGGAGGTGAGGAATTTGGGTTTTTATCTGTTTTCGGTTATATCAGTGCATTCGATTTTCCGTTTTGGATATCACTAATAATAGTTTCAGTTATTTTAATTTGGTACCTATCCAATTATTGTCCATATGCAATTCACAAACAAACAAGTTTTATATTGCCCTTCAGTATTCTCTTGGAACAAGGCATGGAAGACTGTGGACGACCTGGTTGTCGTTATCTTACAATGATTTGGCTTTTAGTTGGAGTGGTTGTAAGTAATGCATATAGAGGGCAAAATATTACGGATCTTAGTTCACCTGTTACTCCAATACCTGTAAAAAGATTTAAAGAACTGCTTGAGAAGAATTTTACTATAGTATCAGAAGCAACAGATTTCATGGGAACATCAGAGTGGACTAAAGGTTGGTATTCCGTATTTCTTCCGATGTACAAATTTACAGGAAACTTAACAAATGAATCCTCTGCTCAAGATATCGATGAATTATTTAGAAGGGACATTGAACGAAGCTACTACAATGAACCACCATTATTTTCTACCGTTCTTGAAAAAGTTCTTCATTCTGACTTTGAAAAGTGGAAAAACAATTTATATCAGTTTTCAAATAGGGAAATTAATTATATCACAATGACCGATGGCGTTCCTTATGGTTATCTTAAATATATTTCTAAGTGTGACAAGTCAGCGTTCGTAGCATGGTCAGATTTAATAACTGATAGTGCTCACATAATGAAAAGATTGTTAATGTCGGAGAAAAATGGTACAACTAATAGTCACTTTAAACTCATATCTGTTGGTGAGGATTCGATTGGATCGATACAAAGAAAGGCTTGGAATGTTGGAAATATAAACATTCCTGGAGATTGGTTGTTTAAACGATTAAGTGGGGTTTTGGTGTCGGGTATTGCTGGGCAATGGAAAAAATGGGAGCATCGTATCGATATTTACAGTGACTTTGTTATTACAACCGATGGAGATAAAGTGCGGGCTTTACAAGTAAATGATAACGTTGTTGTAGTGTGTTGTATGTGCATTTGGTTCTGCTTTTAAATTCAACAGTGGTTTTTGTACTGTACGACTTGCATGAAGCTACAACGAAACTTTTAACGCAGTTGGTTGTAAAATGTCGGTCGGGATTGATTTGCAACTATAACCTTATTTTGTCCCGATTTATGATTGTAGTGTTGAGCCGAATTTATTATCAAATTAAAGAAATAAAAAAGCTAGGATAAAAAGCAAATGTTTAATAAAGTCTTTTATTCATTATGGTCTCCTATTCGAAACTACAATTGTTTTTTTTGTAAATATATTAAGTCGTTCCTCTTTAACCAAATCATTTAAAAGGCATTTCAATCATATAAAAACAGACGACGTGCGCATGGACTTCAAAATTAATTTACTTCATTACAAACGGGGTATGAAATAATTATGATTTTTCAAACAATACAAAATTGAAACATTTTTTTACAGAATGAACTATATGCTGGATAAACTATCAATTCACAATTTCAAGGTGTTATTGATTTGAGTTAATTAAAATTTGAGTTTTCCGGAATCCCGTCTTCTAGGTAAGTCAATGTCTCCATTACTGACTCACACAAAGCATCAGTATCCGCTTGATTTGGAAGATTGCAGACTGCGCTTCTACTACTTAACCAAAATTGTCCAGATAAACTCAAACTTCCATGAAAAAATGCTAGAAAAATTAAACATAATTCAACGTTAGTTAAATAACAAATTTAATTAATTTTTTGCATTTACAATCTTACGTATTCCTCGTGAAGGTTTTCCTCCCAAACAGAATTGTTTCAATTTACAACCAAAAATATCACTGGGTTCAGTTGGACCGGGAAAATTGGTCAGGCCAAATGTTGTTCCACTTATGGATTTTGACTTTGCTCGGAACCAGAGAGGAATAAATGCAGCCAATTTAAAAACATAAAAAATGACAAGTGGTTTCACAGAATTTCTCAAACTTTGAAATTCTTTTTCCATCAACATCAAAGTTTTCTTTGGATCATCTTCGTTCACTGTAACTGGAATTTTCACAAGAGTACAATGATTTGTAAGAACATCCTTATGTCCTGGAATAGGGTAGCTGAGCAAACCATGTATTGTTTTAGGAACTGTAATTCCAGAGTTTTTCATACATTCCCAGGTTGCTTTTCCAATTAAAGTAGTAATCAATGCTGACATAGAGACTCCATAGGCATTTTTAATGTGTTTTAGCCTGTTTTCTGAAATCGATGGAGAACACTGCGAATTATAAACCTCATCAAAGTTTGGCTTGCAAACATTTTGAATAAACTTATGGCTATCGTTTGAAAATAAAGCAGTTTTAAGAAGGTAGTAAGGCCCCGAGAAAAAAAGCTTTAGAAATTTGTAAATCTTCAAAAGTTTTTTTTCCCCTTTTTTCCCAAGCTCTGGCTTTTCTCCATACTGAAAATTCCAAGGTTTTAAAGCAACTTTCTGTAAAAAGTTAATCATTGAGTAGCCATCCATCAGACAGTGATTCATTCTCAATAAAAAGACTGACTTCACTTCCGGATCTCTATCGTCGGTCATAATTGAAACAACCAAAATTTCCCATGGCGACTTTGTTGAGTCAAATGGCAATTTTCCCAATTTGTTGGTTACCAATTCCCTCAATTGAGTTCTAGTAATAGGCATGTTGGAACATTCAGGTTGCAAGTTGCGAACATGATCTTCCAATTTGAAGTTGTCTATAGAATACCAGAAATGGTATCCATATTTTTGAACAATTCTTTGGGATAATTCAGGATACAGATTGGGCTCAATCACTTTTTCTTTAAGAACTTTCACAACTGTTGAAACATCCAGTTTGTCGGCTAAAGTGAAGTATGGTATTAGTACTATCAAGGGGTCAATGTATGGGTCTGGTCCAGTCAGTAGGTCATCCATGCCCTCTAAAATGTTTCCAACTTTAGGATCTTTCTGAGCGAGTTTCACTGCGATTTGTTTGTAAATCCAGCACGGAAGTAAAATTAGGAAAAATAGTGGATACCCAAGTAGGATGAACACAATTGACAGAAATATTGCCACTGTCTCCTTAATAGCATTGTGGAATTTAATAATGGGTTCCATTGGTGTAACTGATGAACGTAAACGACGTGTGTCACAAGTAAAATTACAAGTTGAAGTTAAAAAAACGGTAAATTTCAGAAGACTATGTGGTTTGAATTGAATAGATGTTTTATGTATTGTGAATAATGATGATCATGATGTTGTCAATTTGGCACGACGTAGCTCACAATTGAACAAACTAAAGAATAACTTTTTGGGAAGTTTTGCATATGAATTATTATATTGATTTTATTTGTAAAAAACATTACTGTTTTCGTAAAAAAGCTATCAAAAAGATTAAATTCATTTTATTTGCGTGAGAAAGCAATCCAACCGTTAAACACTAAAAAAATAATTATCTTAAGTGAGGCGCAGCAAGATAGAAATCGTGTGCGAAAATGTTTAGCTCTCATATCACTTTGATCGAACTTGAAATACGAAATGCGCAAGAAATAATAACCCAAATTGAACATGCTACATCATTTATTCCATCGGATACATGCAAAAGCTCACTGTTAATTGTATATATGCTCGTGTGCGGCAAAGGCCTTGAGTAAGCTGAATTTTAATTCTTGAATCCTGAATTACTTAATTGACTGTGAACTAATAAGTAAAATACGCGTGTTCTTACAGCTTAGCCTGTCTCAGCTTTTATATTAAATATTTATAGTTAGTCGTGATTACAATTATTAATCAATATTAAATTAATAATTTTATTTTTGAATTTGAACTTGAATTAAACGTAAATTATTATAAACACATTTAGAATTAATGCAAAAACTAAGATTTCCATATACGAATATTGGTAATTATTTTTCAAAGTGCGTTAGAAAGGACTTTTAATAAGTACGTTTTGTTATTTTTGTTTTATATGTAGTGGAATTTTAGCTTCAAGTTCGTAAAGCGTGTCCAGTATGAAGTTCACCAAAACCTCAGTGTCCTGGTGAGTTGGAAGATTACAAACAGGACCGCCACCTTGAAACCAAAAATTTTCGGCAAACCCAAAGCTTCCATGAATATACGCTAAAAATACATAATCCTCAATTAAATTTCACTTTAATCTATATGCAATATTTTTTTCAGACTCACCGATTCCTCGTGACGGCTTTCCTCCCAATCCCATTTCTTTAACCATGCATCCAAAAATATCAAATGGCTCAGTCGGCCCTGGAAAATTGGTTAATGCAAAAGTAGTTGGTACTATAGACTTTGAGTTTGTTCGTAACCAGAGAGGAATTAATGCAACTAATTTATTGAAATAAAGAAACACAAGTGGCTCTACTGAATTTCGTAACCTCTGAAATTCCTTTTCCATAAACTTTAATGTATTTCTGGGGTCAGTTTCATCAACTTTAACCGGGAGTTTGACAAGAGCACAATGATTCGTTAGAACATCCCCGTGGCCCGAAATCGGAAAGCTGAATAAGCCATGTATAGTACTAGAAACGGGAATTCCAGCTCTTCTCAAACTTTTCCATGTTGCTTGACCAAATAAGGTTGCAGTTAAGCTTGACATGGTGACACCGTAGGCATTTTGAATGAATTTCAGCCTAGCTTTAGTAACCGATGGTGTGTGCGGAGAACTGCAAAGCTCTTGTAAGTCTGGTTTGTAGGCGTTTTCAACAAACTTATGGCAATCATTGGTAAATACAAACATTTTCAGAAAATAATAAGGTCCGAATAAAAATAGGCTTAAAAATGTGTACAATTTAACAATTATTCCTTGTTTTTCTTTTGGATTTTGACCGAAGGGAAATTTCCAAGGTTTGAAAGCCAGTTTCTGCAAAAAGTTTGTTACGGAGTAGCCATCCATTAGACAGTGGTTCACTCTCAAAACAAAGGCAGACTTCATTTCTGCATCATTATCGTCAATAAACTTTGGAATCACCAAAATTTCCCATGGTGATTTTCTTGAGTCAAAAGGTAGATTTCCCAATTTGTTGATTAGAATGTCCTTCAACTCATTTCTTGTAATGGGTTTCTTAGGACTGTCAGGGTTTAAGTAGCGTACATGGCTTTCCACTTCGAAGATGTCAACGTTGTAATAGAAATGGTAGCCATATTTTTTAACAATTCTTTGAGTTAATTCAGGGTAAAGATTTGGCTCTATCACTTTTTCTTTAAGAAACTTCACAACCGTTGGAACATCCAATTCGTCGGTTAATAAGAAGTAGAGCGTTACAATAATATGGGGGTCGATATATGGATCTGGACCAGCGAGTACGGCATCGATGCCCTCCAGAATTTTTCCAAATTTTGGATCTCTCTTAGCCAAGTTCAGTGCAAAATGTTTATTAATCCAGCAACCAGAAAAGATAATAATTAAATACGGATATCCAAGAATGATCAAAAATATTAATAGAAATATAAATATTTCCATTCGAATGCTGCAATTTTTCTGTACAAAAGCCATTTGCGGACCTGAACAATTTAAATCAATGGAAGTTATATTTAATGTTTTACTTGATCATTAATTCGAAGAGGCTGGAGGCCCAATTGTCAGTGGAAAATGGTTAGTTGGAATAAACCTCGTTTTCTTAAAGTGGTTAACAAGACATACAGTTTTGAATGCAAATTTCACATGCTTGCAATTTCTTGTGAAATATTGATTTGAATTAAATTTGATTTAAATTATTGATCTCTATAGTTCCAATAAGAGTTCTAGTAATGATTTCAAATTACACGTATTAGATTAATAACTACTCTGGGGCAATACCCATTACCATATTATCTGATTTTACTTTGATAATAGAGTTGTATTGATTCTGTTGCTTCCCATGACAAAATACATAATAAAATCAGATTTGAGCACAGTTACCGTTAAGTTCATGAGAACGCTTCTTAGTATTTTTTGGCCTTATAACCCATTATTTTCGAAATAATGAATAAAGGACAAGTTATTATAAGGGCCATTTTTGGGCTAAAATTCAAAAAATTCTTTCTGTGCCTATTTTTGTTAAGC
>JAQIWN010002913.1:0-14377 GCA_034699025.1 Entomobrya cf. arborea Gr-Col-00668
TCATCATCGGTTTTGCGAGGATTTGTGTCTTTGTAGATAGATTTTTTTGCGTGTGCAAATAGTGTATGCTTTCACCATGAAAAATAGTTTGTAAAAATCTCACTCGAGCTTGAAAGAATGACAAAAATCTCGTACACATAAAATTTGCATTTTAAAACCATACATTTGTCCGCTTGTACAACTCAAGATATGCCCATATGAAATGAAAAATTCTTTTTTACACTCCTACTTTTGCTACCATGCACAAAAGTAATTTTAATGTGTTACATGGTTGTATAAGCTATAAGAATTATGGGTAGAGCAAGTCGAGACGGAGTCAGAGAGCGATATGTAACGTGTATGTTTTACATGACAGGAGTACGAGATTATTGGAGTTGAATGAATCGAATGGAACGCGACCAGTTGGAGCAAAAACGTGCAACAATAAAAATGATTTCATTTCTGTGCGGTGAGGGTGATATGAAATATTATAATACAATATTAAATTGTAAAACTAAGCAATAATATAACGCAATTTGGAAGAGAGAGAGGGAGAGAGAAAAAACTCTGCAGTTAAAGGTTTACATGATTGTGTGTGTACGACAAGAAAATATGAATGTTTCTTGCTGATAGGGCTTGAGCCGAGTGCGAGTGTTTTGCTACTTGGTTGCATTGAATAATTTTTTTTCTAAACATATCTACACTAATGTATATTATTGCTTGCTATGTAACTTTTTCTTTCTATGTGTGGTAAAAATATACGATGTCGTTTGGCATTTGGCATGGGTAGCTTGTTTTTTTTTCTCTCCTAAAAACTACTTCAGGCTCACATTTTACCTATCAGCTATCATGTTACTTTGTGATCCAAAATGATATGCAAGCGTGATTAATGTCTTAATTGCTCCTTTGTGGTTTAAGTACAAATAAATGACGAATTTTGTCAACAATCTTTCAAATGTGTATAAAAACAGACCAACCTTACCTTGAGAACAAACGAACCATTCAAAAAGGTGTAGAACAGGTAATTCTTTAGCTGCTAGCTTGATTTTGCCAGTTACCAGTGCTGCGCTATGCTGTGCCGCCTACCTCCACCACCACTACCACCGAGAAAACAAACTGGATTAAAAGAACAATTTTCTCAAGTATGAAATTATGCTAAGTAAAAAGTAGAGATTAATCCACATGATCACCACAGTTCAACATTTTAATTTCTTCATTTATTGCCTTGCGTAACTTCTAATTTTACACACAGGAAATTTTATTACACGGTCAACAAAACAACTGGTCACAAAAATGTTTTTATGTAATTTATACGTACAACTAATACATTAAAGTATGTAGTATGTATATTTGCGAGTTTCACTATAATCATCGGGTGAGGTAATTCCATTTAAAACAAACATATGGAAAGATTTTTTTCTACAATAATAAAGCTTACACTAAGTACTGTATTTTATATATTCTTAAATATAATGAATTTAATATAGTATTCTTACATATTGCATAATATAACACGTAACAAAAATTTAAGTAGAATAGAACAATAAAGTAAAAGCAGCAATTAGGAACATTATGTTATCATTACCATTGCGTTGCACGCTTTCCATCCATAAAACTGTCGACTATTTTTGTCCAAATAAAACAAAACGATTTTACATTTTATACAATATTCCAACGAAATGTACATAAACAAACTAAATGATAAATATATGCGTATGTATCTCTTATATGCATGTATAATATGTATAGATCAACATTTTTTTTGCTTTATAAACCTGCAATGAGAATGGAAGAATACTATTTACTTTAGAATTAATCGGGTAATACAGGTTGAGAATTAGAGAGGTATGTACACATGATTTCACACAAGACATGTTGCAGTTTGTTTGTTTATCAATCGGGAGAAAATCTGGTTGGACCAACATTGTAAACGTGAACTATGCTTTTGTTTATTTACACATGGTAAAATGTAGGGAAAGGAGGGATAAAAACATATTCAGGAAGTTGAGTGACATTGCCATTATATGCACCCACGCATTCCCCTTTACTTGCCCAACTAACAATCATCGTCATCCTCGTCAGAATCATCGTCTGGACCTCTCGGTGGTATAGTTGAATGGTTGTACAATCCCTGGGCCATTAATTGCAAAGCTAATCCACCTCGAGATCCTGTTGATTTCTTCAATTTTGCTCGTTTATTCTACAAAAAATACGAAAATAAGTTACATGAGAAGCTACAAAAATATTCATGAGTATCTTTGAGCGAACCATAAAATTTAAATATGGTTATATTGACCCCTATGCAATTTACGCATGTATCCCAAATAGTCTTGAAGATAAATATGCAAGAAATCTATAATGATTCAATAAGTAATTGGGTTTTATTTTTTAAATCAAAATGTTCGCTTCCTTTTGAAAGAATTTTTTATGTAAAACTTTTTGTATTAATTATTTGCTACATATCCTACACACGTACCTGGAACCAGATTTTTATTTGATTTTCATGAAGTTTCAACTCCCTCGCCAAATCCTGTCTTCTCTTTTCAGTCAAGTAGCGATTCTCATCAAATTCTTTCTTCAACCGGGAAAGTTGTTCGGCTGTGAAAGCTGTTCTTGGTCTTTTCTCATCAACTTCCTTCTCCTTATTTTTCCTTGTGCGTCTCGTTCTTGGGCCTAATTTTCAGAAGAAAAAAATACAAACCAAAAAAACAAGAAAATTAGGAGACTGAAAAAAACTTACAAGTAGTTATCTTGTCTTGGAACAATAATCAAAATTTCAAATTTAAGCTTGCACTCGTATACCATGAAAATTCCTTTCCATAGAATTACATTTTGTCCTTTAATTAAATTCGTTGCACGAACTTTGTGACGTTTAAGTACTGAACTGGCATAAAAATAAGAGAAAAGCTGGGAATTGAGTAAAACAATATATGGACCCTGATCTTTCCAAGTTCTCTTCATGACGAAGCGAAATTGAAGGAAAAACAGGGAAAAAGTAAGCCAGGAAAAAAAAAGCCAGGGGAAAGTGGGGAATTTTAAGTGAGTAGTGTACTAACGGAGTAACGGCACCGTCATTCAATTCAGCTAAGATTTTTCGTAATTGCCTTTCGTTTAGAAGTATAATAGTATGCCTAGTACAAACAGTAGTAGTGTTATTAGCACAGAGAGCAATAGTAATAAACGCATTTAGTTCTTAAATGAGAGGAAATGAATGTGATTATTAGTTCTGCTTTGCTGCTCCTTATTTTCCATCTGAAAATAACAATCTTCACGTCAAATAATTACTGGTGTTTGAGAAGCTTCTTCACACTTCTCAGAAAGAACTAGTCTTATTAGCACTACGTGTATACTCCCATCTTATGTAGTCCTTCCTTTATATCTATAACCTGAATAGGTTTAAGTTTAAAGCGAGTTCTTCTTTTTATGGCTTTTTGTGTAAAATGGTTGAGTTTGAATGAAATCTAATTACGCAATTCTTTGCAAAGAAAAAGGAATGAGAAAATGTAAGAAAACAGAAATCCATTTGGAATTCTTTTGTCTTTTTTTTCGTTTGCTACTCTACTACTTCTTTTCAAGTAGTTTGTCGTTTTTTATTACGTATCATCATTGTTTTTAATTTGTTTAAGGGAAGAAGAGAAAAAGTCATATACTCACGAACGACTAGGGAGAGAGAGACCAACAGTCAAACAAATTAACGACCGACCAAGCAATGAAGGTTCTTTTTGTCTTTTGTCATTTTTCACTCTGAAAATGAGGGAAACTCCATAATAAAACGTGCAATGTTTTTGTTGTCAGTTTTTTGTTAATTAATTTTCAACATTAAGACAAATCGTGGATAATAATAAAACAAATGAGTTTGGTAGAAGTCGACAAACACAGTTGCATATATTTATATTTATAAAGAAAAAAAAACTTGGGAAGGAAGACGAATGATTTGGTGTGTATGATGATATCATATAATGAAAAAGCGAATAGCGAAGGAGGTTTAAGTAGGATAAGCTAACGGAACATTAGAGCATATAATATTATCATTCACATGAAAAGACCTAAATAAACTGAAAATTTGATAATGGTAGAGTATCAAGACACTCTTGGTGACAAGAGGGGGAAAAGGCACATCGAACAGAAACACGTTACATCATTTATCCTTGTCGCCTGTTGCACCCAAGATAAGTAATATTCTATAATATCTATAAACCGTTGTACAAGTGTCATTTCATTACTCTTGTCATTATATATTATTGCATGTGTAATGTGCATCGCATCGTTCCCTCTTTTTCCTCTATCAACCATTTCAATCCAATGATATGGAAAAATTGAACAAAGGGGAAAAAGGAAAAGCTCGGGGAGTTCTCTGTGGTAGTAGTAACGTAAATGTTTTTTTTTGCACTGACAACCGAAACATACCACAAAAATAGGGAAGGAAAAAATAATACGAATAGACAAATGGACTGCCCTTATTTCGCGATATGAGGAACGGGCAATAAAACTTTCTTTTCAAGTTCATTGAATTAAAACATAATGCGATCAAATATTGAAATATGACTACTGGTAGTATATTTAATGCACAAATAGCCGATATTTACCGGGACCATAATAATATTCATTTTGCGTCATTAGCAAATTGCTAAATATAAATATATATGTACATGTTCAATGGAATGGGTAAAAATGGGATTGGCCAAAACACATTTTATTTGATTCGTCGGAGAACATAATACTTTCTAAGAATCAAGCCAATGCTTCCTTTGTGTTGATATTAAGCTTTTAATTTTTTATTGAAACCAGAATAATAGAGGCTAAAAAATGGTAAATATTTTAAAGAACTATCGGACAAATAAAAAAACGAAAAATGGCTCAATTTTCATGCGTACTGTATATTTGGAGATTTTTTTGTATTGAAACGCATTATACTCCTTTTTGTATTTTATGCTGAGCAATAATAAAGTCTTCTAAATGTAAGCACACATCCATTATTTTTCGTTTTATATTTATTTAGTTTTGTGCAATTTTCTATGCAAAGGTTTAAATAGTGTTGGAAATAAAGTATACATACATTTGAAGTACGACTATGTCTATTATGTCATCAAGATATTCCATCATCCACGCTCTACGTAACAATAACAAAGTTGCTGCTTATTTTTGTCTTTTTTTAAAATATATGAATCCAATTCTAAATTGTTTTAATCAACTTGTCGTTTGTCATCCTTTACAACAATATCTCTGAAAAAATTATTTTCCATCACGCAAGTTTCGTGTACACACAGCATATAATAAAAAAATGTATTAAATTGGTATATTAATCGGTTCATATGCAATTCAGTTTTCTAAATACAGACTAATACTACTAATGCATCTACTTTAATAAAATACAGAGCATATACACACTTTTATTAAGGAAACCCTAGAAAAAATGTATTTTCACTCTTGTTGAATCAAAATTGCCAACTTCCTGATTTTTCTGTCTATATTCGGAATGAATTCGTTCGTGTGCTGTCACAATATATGGTCTAACAATAAGGTGAGTGAAATGGCAATCATTTAAGCTGACTTATTTTTTCCTCCATTTTGTCGACAGCTACAACCTTTACGTTGTTCGTACACTACATTTCTACTAACATATCACATTATTAAAGTTAATTATTTTTTTCCCGAAAGTCCGACTACATAAACTGCCTGTCTCTTTACAAGTCACTATTAAATGTATATATATATTCTACTGTATATAAAGTTATGTTGGATTTGTTGGAAGTTGGATTTCTTTGCTATACTGTATATACACGACACATAAAAACCATTGTCAATTGTACAACTTTGTTGCGTGGAAGTGGACAATGTAGCATTCATTCATCAACAACTATCCACCTAGTTAAAAAAAATTGAAAAACTTCATCATTGTGATTGTGTAGTGATGATGTTTCTTTTTTTCATACAAACAAACTTATACTGTGTATCGCGTGATATGTCACTATTTCCATGTAATATTGTGTGTCACCTTTTGTTATCATTTCATTTTAAAGATATACAGTACATTATTGTTTCATTCAGTATTCAGGGAAGATTTGGTTTATTATTATGCTTGGCTACTCAACCTTGGCCTGGCCACTAGTCGCCACTATCTAAATAAAAAAGATACGTAAATCTGCTACGGATATATATTAATAAGTGTAGCACATTACTTCTGAGTAAATATTTCATTTTTTATAAAGGCTAGTTTTCTTTCTCATTATTTCACAGCAAACGCTTCTTTCGTCAAAGAAGAATCAAAGTTTTATTATTTCTGGTAATTTTTTATTTAAGCTGTAGCTTTTTTTCTTACAAAATTGTGCATTTTCAACACGTTCCGGTCTCATTATACAGAACACTTTCACAGTTCACTTTATTACGAATGTGGGAAGAAATAAGGATTTACAGCCATTTTGAAGCGATTATCTGATTCTCTTGAAAAGGTTGTACTAAAGCGGCGCTCTATGAGGATGCAGTGCAGCATCATGATGATACTAACAATATGGCAATAAGAGTGTTAAACCAACCAAGCGACTCCAAAAACAAGAAAGCCAATTAGCCAATTCGACGAAAAAGGATATAACTTTTAGCTACATGGCAGCTTTCATAGAATTGCTGAGAGAGATGTGTTTTGTCCATAAGATAGACGTAATATAAGTTTACTACACAGACCAATTAGTTTGTATTTACATATTTCTCCAATGTATTGTACATGCTTATCTTGATTATGACGCGGTGATATAGACAAAAAAAATATGTATTTACTTTTTTTACTATTGTGTCGTATGCAACTTTATAACTAATTGGACGAAAGCAACAATAAATAATCAAAAGAGAATGACTATAAATCTCAGAGACGAACTAAATTAAGTTTAAATCATTTTACTGCCTTGGTAAGAATGAAAACAAGATGTTTTAATAATATATAACTTCCATATAGTACATAAAAGCAGCAAACTATTCATACATAGTCATCCCAAAGACAGAAGAGACGTAGACAGATAACTTCTCAACAATTTCGTTATTGTTGTTGCGGTCGCTAATTGCATGAACCTTGCTCTGGTAGGTTAAACACAACACAACCAAAGAATAATTTATTTCGAACAAGGATAACTAACATTTATCGTTGCTTCTCAATTTTCAGCTTTCGTCTACATATGATATTTTGCATTTTTAGTGGATTCTTGATGATAGAAAAAGTATGCTTCTATTTAGTAACTCAAGTTGAAATTAATTTACGCATTATTGATTTGGTTTTAATTGGAAATTGGCTAGCAATAATTATGCAAGTAAAATTTTTGATCTTGCGAATCCTGATTCGATATCGATACTACATACTTGTTATGGAAGGAGAGGTGATCAGATCAATTATATTCTTATTAAACAAAAGGGGGTCTTCTGCATTTATAATCTTAAAGATGCGTATATGTTTAATTGATTTGGGCCCACACTACACACATGTAATATGGGTAAAAACATTAAAAATTCATTGGATATAATGATTACTATATTGAAAGGGTCGAGTAGTAAAATAATATTTATGCCCCTGGCACCGCATTTAATTACAGCTATTAAAATGTTGTTACATTGCTACCGTTTTACACAAATCAGTGGCTACTGAATTTTTTAAGCTGCTGGTATGATAAAACTGCGGGTGCATTGGAATTTTTTCTACTTCTTTCGAAAATGAGTTCATTTTGAACATAAGAGCACGGAATATAGTAAAAATACTGATTAGGGTGACTTAATTTAGAAGCTGTGGAGTTCTTATTGGAAGCTTCAACTCCGTTACGTTCTCACAGATTCTAGTAGGGCTTTTTAATATTTTACGACATCTTACATAAATATGCTCAATTTTTTAAATCTAATTTCTGATTAGCCACATATTTTAACGATTTTTTAATTGACTCCCTAGGTTAATGAAAGGAAAATGTCACTACGTTCTTTTTTAAAGAAAAAAACTCTTCGTGTGGCCATATCAAAATTAATGGACGTTTGCTGGTTTAATTGAGATTTACCGAACTATATACTTATTTAGTTACACATATAAAGTTGAATTAAAAACTTTTTTTGCATTTTTTGAAGACTGATGGATATTACTATTCAAGTAAATTTTCATTGACTGACTGAAATGTAAAATGCCAATCAAGTGTTGCGGCACTGACGCATTTGGTATTTGGTACTTAATTATTAAAATCGTAAAAATGTGTTCTTTCCTATCATTGAACTACGTTCGTTAAATGGTATACAATACATATAGGCAGTAAGCTCAACAAACATAACGAGAATAACATCGTGACAAGTTTTGACAACTTTGTCACCGCCAGCTCCCAAAATGTTTCTTAGTCAGTTGTTGTATTCAAGTGACAACAAGTTAACAATAATAACGTCCTCCTGTCCTTTCTAATAATTTTGATAGTTTCTTTAATGCGAATACTTTTCTACTTGGCTACACGAAGTGGTTAAATTATTCAAACAGAAACTCGGGTATGTATACAGGTGTAATTGATATATACGTATGCCTGTCGAAGAAAAGACATTTCAGGACACACTAAGAATTCATTTTGAACCGTATTTCTAGCTGCATGAAAGAACTCCTTTCTTAATTTTCTCTCCTTAACTTTTTTATCCATTCTCTGTATAATTATACCTTGCAAACATCAACGCGAAGGATTTAATTACTTTGATGAAAACCGAGAAATAATTAATGAAGAACAAGCTGTTCAATAGTCACTGGCTTGGCCCTAGTTGTACGGGATAATTTAGCAGTTTACGTTAAAGAGCAATTTAGGTGGTAAAAGCGGTGTTAATTATCATAACGTTATATCATACGGCACGGCATGTTGCTACAAGTTCGTTCCAAATATTCATCAATATCATCATCCTTCCTTCAGGTTTTCTTCAAATTTCTACTTGTTTGTAAAAATTCAAGCATTTGGGAAAAGGAATTAAAATGGTTTCAGAGTGCAAGATTTTTTTTGATAATCGATTCAGCACTTTTGTTTGAAGGTTGAGGTACAAGGCAAGGAATACAAAATATCGAAATGAAGTAAAAGGGTTGATACATGCTTTATATCAAGCCAACTGGTTGAGTTGAGGAGGGTTACTTACTTCTTCCTAAAAACACAAACAAAACAAAATTTTGACTTTAGTAATAATTCAAACATTTAAATGATTTAAAAAATAAAAACTCAGGTATTTGCTGTACACATAAAAACATATTTGGCAGATAATGTAAATGTAATGCATAAAAATGTAAAAGTTCCATAAATGCTAAAATTATGAGGATTTAAGATGCAAGTAGAGATTAATAAATTAACACGGGGATACATTAGGGTAGGTCTTTTCCCACCCAACATGAAATGCAAACACACTCAAAAAAGCAGCAAGAAAAACAACAACTGGTTTGTTGTTGGTATTCTGGGATAATACATAAAAATTAACGTCTTCATTACGTGATTGTTGAACCAAGCTCCCTTTCAAGTATGTAAAAGTTTAAGATGAATGATAATGGTACATAATTTCTTTGAATACATAAACATAACTCATGCAGACACATAGATTATGAATAAATAAGATGCGAATTAAAATATTGATGAGTCAGTTGTCAATTGTTAATTTATAGAAATGGGTGCTTAATGCTTAGAAGTATAAGGTGAGCCATTAATAAAAGTCTGCAATTTTAATGGTTTAAAATTAAGGTATCATTCAATCAGATCATGGAGAAAGTTAGAACAGTAAATACGCACGTTGAATACAAATATTCGCAACATAACCCAAAACACATTTACAGTGATTTAAAGTCAATATTTACTTATTTAACACTTTTCAACCCTTAACCCTTATCTTTTTGAGCTCCTTTTCAACTGCATATTATACTAATAATAATATTAATTTCAATGTAGGTGGCAGACAACAGTCATCATCGTCATTACATGATAACTTTTTTTCCCCGTAAGAGAAGATTATGAAAAGTATAATGATGGTAAATACGTAATAATATTCATCAACATTGTTATAATAATTAATACGTTAAAGGCATAAAAATGTAGAGAGATGATTTTATTCTTTTGAAGTGGGAAATACTTCATGGTGGCTCTGTTTAAAACTAATGTAATAATGCTAATGAGTGTATAGCGGTATATAAAGATACAATCGTATACAGGGAGGGAAAGGGTCGTAAATGATATGATCATGATACAAGCGGGTAAGCATGCGTGTTAGCTAAAATGTTTATATTTGTCTTATATCCACACACACAACGGTGGTCCTCTTGAAATGTTTAGAAAAAAACAAATATTCAACACATTCAGTCGGATATTAAAAAAGTGGAAAATTAATTAGAGGAAAAATCTTGGTATTTTTAAGGCATTGTTGTGTAGTAATTGTTATATAATGTGAAAGAGACAGGGATGCTAACCACACCAAAACCACCACCACACAGTCAGGCAGAGTGCCACACACAAAATATATATTGTTTGTAAGTTGTAGTAGGAGGATAAGTTAGATACATAGTAATAGTTTAATCGATAGAGATATTTTACCCTAGCTCAGCCCAGCTCCGAGACCTTAAGTCAGGTTAGCTGAATGAGTTCATATACTTGAAGGCATAATAGAATGAGTCAGCTGAAGAGACGAAGAAAATCCCTCAGGGGATCATCATGCTGGTAATCAAGACTCAGACAAAAAGAGAATCTTTCAATGTTGAAAACGTTTGTTACTACTGATCGTTGATGTCTGGGATAACATCATCATATCATATTATGCCTTGGTAAGTCAACCTCTAATACAAGTATATTAATGAACATTTTTGAAAGCCATATCGCATTCTCTCTGGTGGTACCGGTACAATGGATTGGTTTCCTATTTCAATCACTGGGTAATAAAATCTCTACTTAAAAAACGCAGAACCGAGTAGGCGAATGAACGCTTAACTTTGTCTTGGCAAGTGTGCGTAAATAAAAAATGGCTTAATTTTTCACAAAAGGAGGCACCATCAAACCACACACCGTTTGTTGGTGTACATGTGCACCTGCCCTTCTGCAGTACCACTTGAGTATGCCATCATAATATCATCAAGTAGAAATTTGATCTTTCACTTTTCCAACAGCAGCGCCAGCGCCCACGCAGACAAGTAATATAATTGTGTGTGTATGTACATATTAATTTTCAGTCTTTTTCAGGGAGGTCCATTGGGTCATCAGCTAATCATTGGCTTGATAAATCCAAATACATTTACCCTCGCTCAGTTTACGTTACTAATACCACTGACTGTCACACTACATATGGCTTTGTTTGGAGTCAAGTATTATACTGGTATCGTCACTTGAGCTTACTTAAATATTTAAGATGTATCAAGTGACCATGAGAAAAATTGTCCTAATAAGGAAACTATAATGGTACATCATCATATTATAATACCGCATATGATGAATATGATATTTACCTGAATGGTGGCAATCTGTCAGATAGCACTAACAAAAGAAAAGCAAAGCATGATTCAAACTTACACCACAGACAAAAGACAAAAAGTAAGTGTTATCAAACGAGTAAGGAAAACAATCATGTGATGTGAGTTTATAAAACTTGTGTAGGAATAGAAGATGACGACAATGCAGTGGTCAAAAACCCTAAAAGAAAACATGTTCTTGTGCGCAGCGCAGTTGGTTCAATCAATCTTCCTTTTATAACCTTTTGATTGCTTTATTAACTTTCCATGTTATTATGCAGGAGTGTCTTCAGCACGCAATGTGCTTTTATAATTGTAAAAAAATGCGATCAGACGACAGGAAACAAATCCGACAAACAAAATTATGGAATCTTTGGAATAATGATTACCTGTATGTGCTACAACTACTGGTAAAATAGTGCATGACAAAAGTCGTAAGAAGAGACCCTAAAATGTCGGAGCCAAACTATAAATAACCCTTTACTAATCAAGTCACAAGGCACAATATTTTCCTCAAATTTTACGAACATTTTTTTTTATTCCTAGTTAATTTTCCACATAAACGATTCAATTTAATGACTTATGAATAGTGTATAAAATCATATGAATCATTGTAAAACTCGTCAATGTTTTAACGATATTTTTAACGCTTCAATGAAATTTCGGAGCCAGATAGACGCGACGGAGGATTTCGTGTGTTTAAAGGTCATGTCATCCTTACACAGGACAATAAGCTTGTGATGATGAATTTATAGCAGTAAAAACTCTCTTGATCAGTCTTCAGTGTCGCCGTAGCATGAACTTCCTGAAAGTAAAGTGGTTTTCATGTTTCAAGTGGTTCCTTAAATGGGCCTAGTTTCACCTCACGTATGTCTCATAAGAATCACGAAAGAAACCCATAAATAAACCATAACAAGTGGTGTAACAACGACCTCATGAAGTTGTGAGTAAATTTTAGGTGATGATGATATTAATGAATTCAGACAAGTGAAGTTAAAACAATACAGCCGATAAAATGTGGTAATGAGGGTTAATGGTAATGGTAATTCGGGATTATGAGACTACGCTGGGCTTCTGATCATGTTCTACATACAGATAAACTACACTTTGTTTTAAGGTTTCAAAGTCAATAAGGGAACTGGTGAGGTGAACAAAGATCACAAAGAAACTTTCCTTTAAACAACACGAGCATTTTGATTTTGAATGTCTACCTGGATTACTATGCTGTCTGTTCTGTTATCTTTCCCCCTTTTTTGTCTACACTTCTTTTTACTTTTTAAAAAATGAGAACCTCCCTGGTTGATATCTGTATCAAGTGTCAAGTCGAATTCAATCTGATTTTTTACAAGTCACTAATTTCTTGTCTTGTTTTTCAAGTCGAAGCATCAAGTCCCTCAAAGTCTTTAATGTACTTGTGTATGTACCTATGAATCATCTAAAAAGGATTTCACAGTTATCAAAATTGTCTCACCGTCAGCCAGCTAGCTTTTGTCTGTTCCTCATACGATTTTTCTTTATCTAATATTTTGAAAACTGCCTTGGAAAAAAGTATATTTGAGTAGTTCATTAAATTCTCCGACTGAGATTGTCGTTCTTATCGTCATTGCTTCCAAAATCATGCCACAAGAATATCATGAAAACTTAAAACATTTTACTCATGCCACTGAGCCAGTGTGTTTTCAGAGAGAAATCATTCATTCGTGCACTGCATTATGTCAGTCATAACAAAATAAAAAGCCTTTCTATACTTTTCATTGTAATAGTGAAACATAAAGGATTACATTTTCATATCCTATTATGAATTATGTCATTTTTACTGATTTACTTGCTCATTCAAAACTGAAGCATCAAATTATATAAAGTCAGTGAGACGTGGGGCGAGGAAAGTGGGTATGAAAAAATCTTCTTTTTAAAGTCAAAAGGCACATCTTTTGAGACATTTTGAAAGGAATTCAAACAATATCATTCTTCATGAAGAAAGGATTTATCTAAAGTTTTTATGTTTTATATAAACTGAATTATGCTATGAGTGCAGTGCAGACATTCCATTCTTAGTGATAATTTCGCGGTCCGTCAAATTCGTAGCTCAAAATGTCACCTTTTTAGCCCACCCACATCAATCCATGTTTTGAATGTCTGTAAGCATGCGTGCATGTGTGTGTGAATATTTCAAAGGGTACTTCGTTCTTTTTTATTGCGAGAAAAGTCGTTGCGTTTTCAACAGCTCAAAAATAGCTATTCTATACTTTAATTCCAGCCATAAAGAAGTACAAAGTAGTCAGTCATGCAATAATTTTATAAATTCATTTTTAATACTTGATTCCATCTCGTTATATTACACCAAAAATAAAAATGTAAAGTTAAGTATCTTTTATTATTTACTCGTACAGGAAATTCTTCATCTAATTTAGGTTCAGCACGTACCACTTTAACTTGAGTTGAACCAACTCTTTCCTTTTTATTGACTTGACCCATAAATAAAACCATTATCGTCATCATCATATATTATATTCTCCTGTGAGGCTGATTACATTAATGCCAGAGGCAAATAAAAAATCTCTCACATTGTGTGCGTATTCTTTTGCGAGTTGCCTGCTTTTTATTGCCTCCGGAACAGTTCAATTATTGACTTAATGAAAACTGTCATCAGCGACACTATCAGCACACGGAATAAATGGATATTCAGTTATGTGTATTTAAAAATACTTCGAAATTTCTAGCTCGTCAGAACACTCCTCGTATTTACCTTTTTGCTGCTAAATCAGGTTTCAGGTTCTTTCGAAGGTCTCAATACGTTAATTTTTAACTTCTAAATACACATTTTGTAGCTTTACCGTATAAAAGATCTATTCAATGAAAACCCACAAAATATAAATATTGCACGCAAATACATGTAAAGTAACTTTTGTGTGGTTATGTTGAAAAAGAAATAAGATGATGATA